>BQNB010008669.1:0-89219 GCA_026074375.1 Tanacetum coccineum
AAAAAAATGCTTAACGGAAAAATCCTTAACCTCGGTTGGGATACATTTTCAAAAACATTTCTGAAGTCTACTTGAGGACAAGTAGGATTCAAGTGGGGAGATATTTGATAACATCAAATAAGGTCACATTTTACCATCATTTATCCCATACATTTTACCCACTTTTATATAATTATTGCAAGATATTGGTACTTAATTGCTTAAAGTTTATGATTGCAGTAATTCTAGAGTAATTTGTGAAGAAGAAGCTAAAAGGCGTAATTCTGGAACTAAAACGAAGACATTTGAAGAAAACTGTTATCTGCTACTATACGTCGTATCCATCAAAGAAGATACAGCGTATCAGCGCCAGCTCATCACAAGAATACGCGTAATGATCAATTACTGATTCGGCATATCACTCCTCACCCATACGCCGTATGCACAGCTGGTCATCAGTCAAAGATATGCAATTAATGTGATTGATGGCAATTAATCTTGATTGATTTGATCTTATCGCGTACTCCAAGGAAGTTAACCCTATACGCCGTATGCAGAATACTCCATACGGAGTATTGAGGCATTTTTCAGACATTATAAATACGACGCTCAAAAACGAGTTTTACTGTGCAAAAATTACATTCTCTATACCATACTCACTGAAGTCAAGTTTTCCAAGAAAAGGAGCAGCCAAGATCAAGCACCAACTACAATTCCATAGAAGACATCGTGTAATTCTTACTTCCTTAATCATTCGATTCTTAATTGTTTGATCACGCTTGTAAAATTACAATGATTGTGGGCTAATACCCTCAGGTATTAGCCATGTTAATGAAGATTATAATGTTTGGTTTGTTTTAATCTGGCTTGCTTAATTTATCATTGTTGTTTAATTATGTTTATCGCTTTATACTTGTTTATGTGCTTGTACATGCGACCTATCATTCAACTGGGTATAGTGAGACTTAACTCGTAATCTAGATGTCGGGATAGTTCTTGATGTTTTGTTTTATATGCTCGGACCAATAGGATCACAAATGAAACCCTGCCTTTACCCTTTGATTATCAACTTAGTTGGACCGGCAGGTGAGCAGATAATTGTTCAACCAATATTGTTCTTGATTAATTGGTAATTGATTTGGGTGGTGGACTACCGGTGTATAAAACAACGTCAATCAATAAGTGGGTAAAGTCCCGATAGGCTAGGGTATTAACAGGATCACCACTGCTTTAATTCCCTATGATAGATTATAATTAGACTAAAGGATGCTTTATGCGGATGCAATAATAATGACATGATTATTCGTATCTAGGTCTTAGGAAGAAGAACCACCTAAGTCTTAAGAATGATATGCCGCCTCAAAATAAGTAGCCATTGTACTAAACAAATAAACCAGCATTAAACAGATTTAACATGGTTAATACAGTTTTCTAATATTTGGCTTGTACCATTCCTTTATCTTGTGTTTATTTGATTTGGTGTTTATTGTGTTTAGAATTAATCTTTGTCGCCACCAAACTTGTGCCAGTCTCTCAAGCTGAAACCCCCCATTTATCCACTAGTAAATATGTACATCATAGGTTAACAAGTAATTAGACTACTCTAGATATATTAAAATACTAATAGAATATTAGGTTAACATTCGCGCTTAGTATTTGACACCCTACTTACCGCGAAGCTACATCTTGACCAGGTACACTGCCCGTTAAAGTGTTGTTTCTGGTTTGTCGGTTAAATATAAATGTAAAACTCGATAACCCCTAAATAACAACCACACGATGACACATCACCCTCTCAAAAAAGAGGACAAGGCAATCAAGCATGGCAGATATATGGAATCCTTAGAAGAAACCATCATCAAATTTTGAGAGGGTGATGTGACTTAATTAACATAAGGGCACTTAAAACTAGAACAAAGAACCTACAGGAAAAAAGAATATTAATTAACCCATAAAGTCCTCACTAATACAGGAGAAAAAGTCAAGGCAATAACGACAATGGGTAAGGAAAACTGAAGGAGCCGATTCCTCGTGACTTACCACCTACGCAGTTTCTAGGACATTTGAAGGAACAAATAGGTAGCCTTTATAGAACTCGCGAAGCCATTCGCATGATTGGAAATCCTGAGAAAATTCATAATGCGAAAGCTCAGGAAGATGAAGGAGACATGGATGTCGGTTAGGACATTACAAGCAAGGCTGTGGAAAGGCTTAGGCAATTTCAACCACCTACCATACACACTTTACCCAACCTTGAACCAGTAGTGCAACCATATATATACCATTGGGACCAGTCCATGATAAGGATAAAATTGTAAGGGAAGAGGAACAGGATTATGATATTCCTCTAAATGATTGCATAACCCCTCAGACGGATCACATCACACCACCTGGCGACGATTATGTAGCATCGACTACAAATCCTATGTATAACAAGTAACTAAACAAATTCAAGGAGGAATTTTCTAATATTACAAAGGTTGCCGAAAAGGAATATGATAACCCTGTTATAAAGACATATGATTGTGAGACCTTCATTCAGAAATTACTACACCAGTTGAGCAAATCATTAAAGGAAATGAAATCTCAGCAGCTGTATGGTTCTAATTTGTCATTCCCCTACCCAGTAGTAAATCATGGTATTCATTGCTACTCTCACTCACACTTACTCTCAAGTGAAGGAAGGAATACCTTATTACTTGGCAAATAAGGGTGAAGTCAAGCTCGTGACTCAAACAAAAATAATAGCTTTGTGGGAGGCACCCCATGACTATCTGTCATATAGCATATTAGTTGGTTTGCATGTTTTTAACTTTGCTTTGCAGGATCTAGCAGCTAGGAGGCATTTATCAAGACCGACTCAACCCCTAATCATGTGGTAACCTTGCTGAATATGCAACAGTTACGGCGTGACAACTTTAGTTTACGTCATAACCATTATAGTTACGCCGTAACCCATCTCACGGTTACACCGTAACTCTTAAAATTTTTAAAAATTTCACACCACTTGATTACGACGTAACCACCGAGGTTACGCTGTAACCTCCTTCTGAAATATTAAAAATTTAAGTTTTAAACATGTCTAAACCTTGTATACGTAAATAGACTTTGTGGGTATGTTCTCTGGAAGCCCTCACGCCACAAGTGGATTAAAAGGCATGTTACATATGCTAAATGCGCAACCGTGATTCTACGATAGTGAGTGTTAGGTTTGTATTTCCTGTAGCACTTCATAATTCTTGTAGAATGAATTTTATGCTTTGGTTGTTTTTTTGTATTCACAGGGGTAAAGAGCTTGCGTGTAACAACGGAGTTCTATTCTAAAAATTTCCACCATATTTCAAATCTCGAAGCAATGCTCAGGGAGTTTCTTGTCCTAATTCTACTCTTTCCTTTTTATTTCATATCCAGAGACATTGTACAAATCAAGTGGGGGGATGGGAGTATAATTAATACTTGACGTATGTTTTGCCTTTGGTTTTCTAGTTTTCTTTTAAAATTATGCCAATTTTAAAATTTTTGACAAATTTTTCTTAAATAACTAGAATAAATCTTTGTCGAATGCACATTACCCTTTATTATTACTTGGTGAGATTTAAGCCTAATATTCCGTTTCCATCATATTATTTAAAAAATCCACCAAAATATTAAGTGTGCCGGTAGTATTGTAGACTTTAGAACTTGGTCTGTACATCATTTCGAGACCTAATTGATTAGTAGGAATAGATAGTTCAAGAAGGCAACACTTAGGACAGCACCCAAATAGCCTATATATGTGTGTTTATCGACTTGTTACACTAACTTGTTGACCTCCCATGATAAAACCTTTTGTTGCACTCATTATTAGTGCAAGATACCCCTAGATCATCCTTGTTAAACCAATCTATTTTTTCACCCAATGTTATATGTATCGTTACACCATTTTGCCTTAAAGTCTACAGTTATCTTTGTTTTGAAATTTCTAGCTAGTTAAGTCTATGGTTCATGGGAATGGAAATGAAAATTTTATGCATTCATGAAAGACCAATCAGTTATGATCTACAAAAGACCCCTTTTTTACCATCAGACTTTACGACCATTGTTCATCTCAAGTGGGTGGATTGTGCGTATATATATCAAATTGATGCAGTTTTGGTATACAATAATAGATATAAACTCCTGTAGCATTTGCATGTTTAAAAAGAAAGAAAATATGGTGCAAGTAAAAACCACCCATGTGCTAAAAAATATAAAGATGGTGCAAATTAAGTAATTATGTAGTATGGGTGCTAGTGACCATTATTTGCCTCCATTGACATATCGCAATAATTATGCGAATGGAAGCTAGTAGACCATTATTAAAGATGTCAGAGATTTTCGGAACTTAAACTCTTGAATCTATTGGATGGACAATGGCTAGTTATGACATACTCTTAGATTTACTTTAGACATTATTGTTGTGTTTTTGATTAAAAACATACCATTGGAATGTTAATATCCCATGTTATTCTAACCCCTTTTATCATCCTTTTAAACCTTATTTACCATTGTTGCATTCTGAGATTTATTTAGACACCTTAATTCTAATGTGCAGAATGTGTGTACTATCTTAAGTGTTATGATATATATACTTGATTTGACTGTGCAATTGAGCGATCAAAACAAAAATAAAATACACATTAGACTAGTTGGGAGATGGTGGCTTTTTATCCCCTTTTGTGAGGTGTTCGGCTTCGATGTTTTTTAGCATAAGTCTTTTTATACGATCATTTCTTGAAGTAATTTTCGAGAAGATTCTTTTTATGAAATATTTCTAAACAGGTTCTCTTGAGGGCTAGCAGAAGTCAAGTGGGGGGGATGATTTGATAGACATCAGTATTATTTTATTTATTTTTATGTAGCGATAATAACGCCTTATTATTACCTGCATATATTTCAGCTAATATCTCAAGAAATTTAATTTATTATATATCATTTTGTAGTTTTCAGGTGAAATGCATTAAAATAACAACAAACAAGGGAAAAGGACTTAAAGTGTAATTATCTGAAGAATGTTACGGCGTAACACCAAAAATGGTTACACCGTAACATATATTAAGCAAGTACGAAGATCAAGGACAAGGTTGTGGCGTAACACCATATATAGTTACGCAGTAAACAAATATTTAGAAGGAAATATTACCCAAGATAAAGTTATGGCGTAACACCTTATCTAGTTACGCTATAACCATGAAGATCCACATATATGGAATGAAGATCACGAATTTATGGAAATTATTTGAAGGTTACGGCGTAACACCATATCTGGTTACGTCGTAATAAATGCTTAATTATAGAATGCTGTGTATAAAGGTTACGGTGTTACACCTTTATTGGTTGCATCGTAAAAGGTTTAAAATTTATAAATAGAGGCCTCATTCAAGCTATTTCGACATCACTTCCTCTATAGCCAATTGGAGAGGCGACAAAGGCTTCTAACCTTCGAAGAACTCCACCTGGAGTCCAAAGGAGATCACACTTTATTTACTTTTTGTATTTAATTGTTCAAATACTAATACTGTAAGAATTATGAACTTTCAATCTATGATTACTTCTATTTCTTGTTGTGTTTCTGTTACCATGAGCGGCTAAGCACTTAAAGTGTTGGCCTAGTTATGTAATTACTGTTTTTATGACGTTTATTTCCTGTTAGATTATGGTTTTGTTAGATATTCCTTAACTATCGTGTAACCCTGGGTTTTGGTAGTACGGGTGGTTTGGACCTTGCTTGCCTCATTATTAGATTATCTAGTTAATATGGGATCAATCGGGTACTAGGGAGGATCTGTGTAGCTCTGTCCCCTGTGAAGGAATATCCGTGTATCACAACTTATCACTCAATATACTTAAAAAGCACAGGAACTCTTTCAGAGGGAGTTAATAATTTGTATAGATTATTAGATAAGTTTTGGGAATAGTTGAGATTAATCACTGCAACCTGGATATCCTACCTCCTATATGATTTGGACTGAGTCGGAATCGCGGGAAGTATAGGATAGACTATTGGTATGTGCTTAAATACACATACCATTTACCTTTAAAGCCAGACTTAAATGACCAAAAACGTACTAAAAATACATTGTATTTGTATGTTTTCACTTATATTGTACAGGTTAACGAATTCGACAAAAAGGGACATTAAAAACAAATAGCCAAAAGACGTCAAATATAAAGCTCGGAAATGGAAGATGGTAAATAGACAAGAGTCTAAATTCCATAAAAAGTTAATTGTCGCTAAAGCCATAAGGTCATCCCTCAGAACAAGTAAAGGCGATGCAGAAGCCGAATACCGAAGAAACAATTATTGGGCGCCACACGTTACCCATATAATGGGACGTGTCAGACCATTAGTTGTATTTATGAAGGACCATTACTAATAACATGGCCCATATTCCCTTTTATATACAATCCGGCCCGCTCAAAACACATAAAAGGGCCCAAGTGAAGCTTAACTGTTGTTTTATGTCCAAAACCTTCACACTTACGGGTCATTAGTCCCAACATGGACTAAGTCTATGTAAACATCAAATAACCCCTTGGAGGGGTTACCTGCCTAGAAGTCCCTAAGAAATTTATATCATCTACAAGGACTTTCGGTGTCAAACAAACATTAGACACGAAGATGAAAGGATCACTTTTGCCGATCCAGACATAGACTTTAACCCTGCACCCGCTTTTATAACATAATTTTCTCCACGCCAAGAACATCATTATACTTTATGTTTGCCCTTGTCACTCTCAACCTCTAGAAACCTTTGCTGGACCAGTAGACAAATATTAATAACAATCTACGTCTTTTACCCCACTCACAAATTACACCAATTGCCATGATGGCAATCCCTCAACATCATATTGGACAACATTATAAATTTAAGGGTTTATGATCATAGACTTGGGTACGCAATAAGGAAAGAAATGGATAGGCTGATATTGCTGGTTTTTGATCTCTCTCACACATAACCAACACACAGAAGCTTGAAGCACTCAGTAAAGAAAAAACACTGTGAAGTCTAAGACCTTAGGTTTTTGAGTAGATAAATAGGATTAGTGTAGGGCTTTATTGTTGTATTTTTTGTCGAATTTTTGTGTAAGTCTATAGCTTTGTATTGATACTAAATTGTGTACCGAAATTTTAGAATGTATTGCACGTTTTAATTACTTGTGCTTTTAAATTAACTTGTCATTTAAAATTTATAGCTAGATTTGTGAATTTTTTGATTAAGTTAATGAAAGTTTATAGTTTTCTTATTATATATTTGTCTTTTACACTGTAATTGTCATTTAAATACCATTGTTAAGCTCTTGTGTAAGCCTTTGAGTCATTCAAAGTTTATGTAAAAGCCAGTTTACATTTCTGTCAAAAAAATTCAAAAATCACAAAAATATCAAAAATCAATGGAACAAGGTAAATTATGAATGGCCTTGGGTTAGAGCTTCTTGGGAAGCATATAGGTTTGTATAAGCTGATTTGAAAGCTTATTTCACTGCGCCAAGAAGATAGAAATGGCTTGTGTAGAGTTTCACTTTTTCTTTTTTTAGCGTTATTATATTCAAGGTGCTTATTATTGCTTATTTACTGCTTATTTATGCTTATTTATGTTAATTTATGCTTACTTGTCTTTATTTATTGCTTTGATGCGATTTATTTAAGTTTTTATGCTAAACTGTCTTGATTTGCCTTTTACTGCTTATTGCTTTGTTGCTTATCTAAGTGCTTATTGCTTTGTTCTTTTTGTTTATTCTTGCTTAACATTGCTCTGTCGTCATTTGTCTTTAAAATTCTCAGCTTAAAACTTTGAAATCGAAGCTTAAAATTTGATTTTGTAACTTAAAAAGGTGTTTGGGACAAGACTGAAAATGGGTCAAAATTTGGTTTAAAAACCTTTGGTCGCTTTCTTGCGCAATACTTGTACAAGCCTTTTTTTAAGTGTTATTAATACAATTTTACATAAAGTTTTTGACTCTTTAAGATTGTTTTAAGGTTTTTCTAAAAGTTATGTTAAACTGTGGTTTCAAATTAGTTTGTAGGTGCTTATTAGATTAAGGATTTTAAAACCTGTTTTTGAGTCTTATTTTTTGGTTGCTTTTAAGTGTCAAATGCATTAATTAAGTCTATTTTAAGTTTACTATTGTGTTGTTAAAATCTGTCATTTTTTTGGTTAAGTGTCTTTCTAGTTAAAACAGCCATTTTTGCAATCCAATTTCGTTACTTTAAAGAACTGTTTTTAGCTTTTGAAATCTTGAGCATAAGCTCACTAGAGGGCAAACTCCATCTGTTTTAACTTAGTTTTTATTTTGAAGCTTATTTGTTAGCTTGTTTTTAGGCCTGCTTATTGCCAGTTTGCTTTTTTAAGAAAACCAAAATTGAGCACATCTGTGTGAGAAGCCCTTTCCTCAAGCCTTTTTTTAGCTGAAGATTTAGTTTCGCGCAAAACTTTAACGCGTTGCTTTAGTCTGGATGTTTTAGTTACCCCTTGGGTGCAAGCTTTTTAGGTGTTGAAACTGTTCATTGAAGACTACATTGAGGTTACCTGCTTTAGGTGTTGTAAAAATAAGCCCAAGTGTTTGTACCCTTATGTTTTTGCTTGTCAGTGTTAGCGCTTAGCGCTTATTTGCTTCTTTTAGTAGTTAACGCTGTCTATTTTCCTTGCTTTAATTTTGTTTGCATTAGTTTTTTTAGGGGGTTAGGGGTTTTCTGTTTAGCTTATTTGCTAGTTAGGCCCAGCTTATTTTGGGTGCTTTAAATTGTTTAACAGTTTAGCCTTGTAGGACTAGGAGTAAAAAAAAGTATTGTATTCTATCATTTCTTTTGTGATTTATTTTTTATGATTTAGTAAATAGTCATTTTTTGTAAAGTTGTTTATTTTATCTTGTTTTATCAATTTTTGGAGAGAAAAGAAATAAAAATAATAATTGAAGAAAAAGGGAGGCCGCAACGGATTCTTGACACCCTCGACCTCCTGTATGAGCATCGACACAGTCTCCGACACAAACACACAATAACCAGGCGGCATCCAGGTATGGCCTATCTTGGTTAGTTTGTGCACCTTTTTAAGTTCTTTTACAATTTTTCCCTTTTTTCAGCGCATTCTAGCCGCTTTTTTGGGCTTATGTCTAGCTTTTTTAGTAAGAGTTGTTTTCAAGTTACGTAGTGTTTCCTTGGTTATTCGCATAGCTTAAAGTAGTTTTGGTACCAATTTTTTAGAATTTTCAAAAATTATGTTTTTAGTACTTTTTATTTATTTTTTAAATTTAAGATCCGTTTTTAATTCTTAATTAAAATATTTAAAATGTCGCAAAAAAAATATATTTCTTTTTTCCAAGAATTTTCTTTTTATCCATTTAGGCGCTAGTAAAATTAGATTTGCATTGTACAGTTTAAAATTCAAAATGTTTGTTTTTTAAAGAACGGGAGTTGACCCCGTTCTTGGTTTTTAGGTTTATAATTCACCTCCGTTTGCTTTCGTTTTTGGTTTTGCTTGATTCTTGTTTTTGCATTTTTAATTTCGCAGAATTAGAAATCCCTACTTCTACAATTTTCTTTAACCTTTCGAAAAACGCAGATCTCACAAACGCGTTCTCGATCTTCAGAATTCAACTGTGCGTTGGAAACGAGTCAGGGAGATTTTGGATTTTCCTTTGCACAAAGGGAATTTTTTTTGAGCTTTTCGGAATACGTATTACTATAATTGTTGTTTTTGTTGAAGATTATAATTTATGGATTATTATTTTAGAAGATATAATTTTATTTATTTTAATATTTATTTTATTAGATCTTAGTAAGAAATTGTTGTGGTTGATTCAATATTTTTGCGCCGCTGCCGGGGTGGTGTTGCTACGATTTTTTCGTGTATTTCGTTTGTAGATTAGTGTTTTGAATGACCAGCTTCCCTCGTGAAGTTCTCTATTCTCGTTTGTGAATTTTTTCTTCTGTATTATTAATAAATATATAAAAATAAAAATATATTTTCGTTTTTATTTTATTGTTATGTATTATATAAAAAACAAGAAAAATCAATAAACATAAAAACATTTGTCTATAATATATAAAAAAAAAACCTATTCATTACCAAATTGCTCTCAACTTGAGCTTAACATAATAAGTTTCCGAATCAATAGATTGAAAAGCTGTGCCTTTGTGTTAACTTGTGTGGTAACGGCTCACCGTTTAAATCGATTTTAAATAAACTATAAGAGGGGTATTATGGAGGGTGTGTTATGAGGAACTTACGAGTCACCCGATAGGTTAGAAGTTTTTAATAGCTCTGCGTTTCCAAGCTCCTTCACGCTTCCTTTGTGCGTTTATCTTTTAGAGGGTGCTTTCCGTGAAGCAAGTTGATTATCGGTTTAAGTTATTCGATCTCATTTTGTCCTTTAACAAAATATGAAAAACCAAAATTAATATCCTTTAACTCTTTGTCGCATTTATTTCTGTCTTTCATATTCCACTCTTATATGTTTAATTCATGTATGGAGTGCTTCGTCTATCGTCATTGTTTTCATTGTAAAAGTCGTATGAACGAAGATGAAGATCGTTGTTACCGGTGTATTTGTGAGCAGTGTGGAAAAAATTGTAGAGATGGATTTTGTTATATGTGCTAATTCAGTCTTTAAATCCCAAATCATGGATTCTTTTAATTATTCTCCAAACTTTTCTGTACTTATCCTACTCTACAACCCGATTGGTACCAGACATACTCTTGTGAGTTATGTGGGAAACGATTGCTCGTTATGGTCACGTATTTGTACACCGCTTATGTTCCAAACCCGAAACATGCTATCATCAAATACTATCGATTGAGATCGCCACAGAAACGCTTCACCAAGTTCTTCCACTTAGTTATCTTTGTTTGTACCGATTGTAGGGTCCTTCATGAGACTTTTCAATGTGATAAATTGATTATTCGAATGAGCCTTTATTGTGGAAAATGCGGAGGGTCCTCACGAGAATTTTCAATTGTCGAATCTTGTATGGATATTTATTTTACGATCCTAATCCGTTGTTTTTGATTTTCTATATTATTTCTTGGTTTTGACCAAATTGAACCCCCGTAGTTTCCGCGTATTCATCTACCTCCTCAAAGAATGATGTATCTGCTTTGATATGAGGATTCTGAAGCAGCATTTATTTAGATGAAATGAAAGAATTGTATTAATGGGTAAGGTATTTATCGTGAATTGAATATTGATATTGAGAGTTATAGATTGTAATATTTGTCTTAAGGGAATTTCAATGAAATGAGTATTGATATTAAGGAGAAAAAGGAAAAAGATGATATTACTAGAGTAGGTGGTGCTAATCTTTGTACGCTTATGCCTTCGTGACCATTTCAACTCTTTTTTTCGCTGATGTACGATGTTGGATGACGAGGATTTATTACTATTGCAATCACACCCGAGAAGCCCGTTGACTCTCTCATAATGGAGGATGAGCATCTTGACACTATTTCGGAAACGAAATCGGACGAATTCATATAGTCTAGTGTTGAGTACGCTTTGTCCATAGAACAGCCAAGAAGTCCAAGGAGATGAATGTGGTGAGATGTTTGCGCCGATTGTGATGATTCTCAAAAGCGAGACCAATTTTTTCAAGAGTTTGTTCCATCCTCTCTTCGACGATTTATCTCTAGTGAGTGATGAGTCATAGTCGTGAGGAGGGTTATTACGCTCACGAAAGTGTATTTTTTTTAAAAATAAAAAAGAGATAAAGAAAAGAAAAGAAAAGAAGAAAAGGAGAAAAAAAGAAGATAAGAAAAGAAAATAGAATAAAAAAAAAATAGATAACTTATTCGAGTCCTTTTTTTGATCTTGAGGAGGATCAATCCATTTCTAGTGAGTTTAATATGGATTCATATGAAGACATCGATTCTATCGCCGAAAAGGTTCGTTTTGATGACGAGGGTTGATCTTATTGAATCTTATGTGTGTCAATCATGGATACTTTCTTGGCTTCCCCTCCCGCAAGATTGATTTTCTTCTCGATGAGTTTTCGCGCGGTGAACTCATCGTCTCTGAAGCAATTCCGACCAAGAGGATTTGTAATAGTCACCTTTGATCCGGGAGGGGTGATATTTTGTTTTTTGGAGAAAGTTTGCTTTTACGAATAAGACTCTTCATCCACGACACCGGAAAGCTTTTCGCAACAGCGCAATTTTATTACTATCAATCGAGTCTTTCCCATTATGGTCTTAGATCGCCCGTTAAGGACAGTGGTCTCTCGTTTAGGGAAGAGATTGATATATTTTTCCTCTGTCGGATGAGCTTTATACCACTGGGTTATTTGAAGTGATGATTTCGTCTCGGTAGGTACGCACTAATTTACAGTACTCTTCCCGTAGTTCGTATTCATTTCATGTTGATTATCCTAAGTCGGGTAGATTCAAACTTGATGTGGTGAAGAAAATCACCGTGGATATGCCTAATATTTTGCCCACGCCCATCCCGCCCTTCAAATGGATTTTCGACATTCATTCCTTCTCATAATGATTCTCGATCCGGATCCTTATTTGGTTATTCTCTTCCGGAGATAGGAAGACAGAGTTAAGATCTGAGGATATGCGCATTAAAGTCAAATCCACGAGGATTTATTGCTACTATTCCACCATGTATTGATACTTTACTTTCCATTTTAATCCGAAAATGAGACAGAAAGCTTTCAATCACGGAGTTATTGCTTCTAAGGAGAAATATCCTCCTTAATAATCAAATCGGGGCTTTAAAGCTCTGTTCCAGCTCATTTTTGAAAGCCCGATGTTTGGATTCAGATGGATTTGAAAAGAAACACTCATTATTTGGGTGTTGCATCTACATTTATATCGCCTCTTGATCTATATCAAGTATGGGGAGAATCGGGTAAAGTCTAAGTGAACCTAAGACAGAGCTTCGTGGGAGGCAAAACAATGCTTATCCTAATATTAATTAGTCGTTAGTAATGGAATATGTGTTTTTTGTGCTGTGAGGAGGCTTCGGCGCTTGCTTTTCTGTGTTTTGGTGTTTGTTGGTAATTATCAGGATTGCTGGATTTTTGAGCCGATATCGTGCTCTTGGCTTTTTGTCCCTTTTGTTCACAGAAGAGCTTCATATCTTAGCGTTTATTTTTGGAATCCTATATCCAATCTTTTCGAATAACGTTTTATCTTTTGGCATAACTTATATAAACGGCCTTAGGATTGACATAAAAGACCCTTTCTTAAAAACATTGAGGACATTGTTAGTTTTAGTATGGGGGAGATCTATCGATTTGATATGCCTGCAGTCGTTGTTTTCGACGTAATCCGTTTTTACCACCAATTTATAAAAAATAATTATGTATTTTGTGCTTAATTGGAAAATTTTCAAAAACAACAATAAGTGTTTTGTCACAATTTTGACTTTCCTGCTGGGATATGAATAATAATTAAATTTTGGACTGGTGATCGAGAGTGTTGAGCTCATAACTTGTTCCTTAACTTTTTTAGATCTATGCATTAGCCGATCTTCGTCGATAGAACAAAATTGATAGAGTTAAGTATGTAGTTAGATGTCTAATACAGGATTATTTGGGAAAGTATTAGAGCTCATATGTGTAGGTTTTTTTTGTGGACTTTTTCTCCCATAAGAGTTATAACATGGACTTAATTAATACGTGCAATTTTTGAACAATTATAATTAAGATCGCAATCAATTTTTGAATTTTAATAACGTAGATCTGATAGTAATAATTTAGTTTTAGCTCAAAATTTATTATATTCAATTTTCTAAAATGAAATTTTCTCTTTATCGTGGTTAATATCGCAAGGTGTCAGTAAAAATTGTTGATTTAGGTTAATATTATAATGTTGGGAATAGTAACTTCCTTAATTAGTCACCGTTACGTGATAATACTTAGTATCCGTAGTTTATATTTAGTACTGACTGTACAATGTGTTAAAGTACTACTCTTGTTTAGTTAGTTACGTTTGTATAAATAGTTAGTACCTTTTTAGAGTCATGTATGAGATATGTAGGAAAGATATGTATTACTTTTGGTATTTTGTAAGTTCTGTTAGGGTTATCCTTGGTCTATAGAAAAGGAACACTTAACGACTTTTGTGATAGTGAACACAAGGAACAACTCATTGATCATAAATCATATCTCATAGTTAGTAATATGTAATCACTTAAAGTAGATTAATAAATAATCAAGTTTAGTTATTCATTATTCTTCTTAATACTATTGTGTAGATTCGCTATACAAATTTAGTATTCATTGTCATTGTCTTATTTATAGTCAATACGGTATTTATACAAGTTGGCTATACACATTAGCAGGCTGCAAAGATCTTGTTCTGTTTTGGGACTCACAAGTGGTTATCAGAGCCTGGGTGAGAAACTTTGTAGTAAGATGAACAAAAACCAGTTATATATTTCTATCATTACAAATAATAATCATGTATGGTTCACAAGATGAAATTCACCACTTCACCACCATCCACCTAATCATCACAATACAACCAACACAAACAAACTCCTCTACACTGTCTCAACAGAGCATCAAACTTCTATTCTTCAGTAAGGGAGGAATTATGACATATTAGGCTATGAAAAAATGGAACATTATTTGGCCCATACAGACTATCCAATCTAGGAAGTTATACAAAATGGGAATGGTCATGTATCAATCACCACAGAACTACAAGGTCAAGTCAAAGTTTGCCTCCCAGGACTGCAGAAGAGATACTAGCCAGAGAAGAAGCGATAAGAAAAGCTTAGGTACCACTTTTGCTTATGGCTTTACAGAAGAGCTCTTGCTAAATTTCATAAGAGGGGGGGGGGGGGGGGGTTAACTAATGCAAAAGAGATGTGGGATGCCATCAAAATCTAGATTGGGTGAAAATTGAGATGAATCTAAAGAAGATGCAAAAGGTATAGTTCTAAAGCAACAAGTTTGAAGGTTTCTTGTGTATCAAATCAGAGGACTAGCATTAAAAGGCTATGACAGGTTCCAAAGTCTTCTGAGTCAATTAGAGATTCATGGAGCAGGTGTATCCACTGAGGATGCAAATCAGAAATTCCTTAGATCTCTACCTTCTGCCTGGTCTCAAGTTTCCTTAATTATGAGGACCAAACCAGGAGTGGACAGTCTCAGCTTTGATGATCTGTATAATAATCTAAGAGTCTTTGAGAATGATGTAAAAGGCTCTACTGCATCATCCTCTAGCACGCAAAATGTAGCATTTGTCTCTGAGAACACCAGCAGTACTAATGATGTTAGTACCGCTTATAGTGTTTCTAATCCTTCTGGTCAAAACTCACAGTATGAACAAACTTCATCATACTCCTTGCTTGCAAATCAATCAAGTTGCCCTCAACTGGATCATGAGGACTTGGAACAGCTTGATGAATATGACTTAGAAGAAATGGACTTGAAATGGCAGGTGGCCATGATTTCGATGAGAATGAAAAAGTTCTACAAAAAGACTGGTAGAAAGCTACAATTTGATGCAAAGGAACCAGTTGGTTTTGATAAAACCAAAGTCGAATGCTACAATTGCCACAAGACAGGCCATTTTGCTAGAGAGTGTAGAACCAAGGGAAATCAAGATGGTAGGAGAAAAGATGCTTGGAACTCTGGCAATAAGGATGGGAGAAGATCTGGTAAGCAGGAAGACTCTAAAGCATTGGTGACCATTGATGGAGAAGGTGTAGATTGGACCAGTCACTCAGAAGAAGAAGAAGATTATGCTTTGATGGCTTGCAACAGCTCAGGGTCAGACACAGAGGTAACTTCCTGTTCACATGAGTGTAAAGAGTCTTATGCTAAGCTTAAAAAACTGTATGATGCTCAAAGAGAACAACTTAGTGATGCAAGCATAGAAATAAAGGCATATACTCAAGGTCTAAAGAAAGTTGAAGCACAATTAGTTGCTCATCAACAAGGACAACTGTGGTATGAACAAAAGATAAAATTTATGAAGATAGATTTAGATGATAAAACTGATGTACTAACATACCATAAGAAATTGTTGGCAGAAGCTCAAAAAGAAAAAGAAGATTTAAAAGCTAAAGTAGAAAAATGGCATAACTCTTCTAAAAATCTTGGTAAACTGCTTAATACCCAAATGAGTGCTAATGATAAATTTGGGCTTGGGTATGGGGATCACAGATATGATGGTATTTTGAGCTATGAAAATGAAGTTTTACAAAGTGTTTTTATGAATAAGGAGAGTGAGTTAGAAAAACAACCTTTGTATGATAGGTTTGTTACAGCAGGAGGAATGCATGTTGTACCCCCACCCATGACAGGGAATTATATGCCATCTGGACCTGATATTGAAGTAGATTACTCACAATTTACATATGGTCCAAAACAGACTCAACCTAGTGAATCTGAAACCCAAACAAGTGAATTTGATACCTGTGAATCTAACATTAGTACAGAACCCTCTGAACTAGTTGTTAATGAATCTAATATAGAATGTCAACCTAAGGTCTGGTATGATGCTCCTATCATTGAGGAGTATGAATCAGATAGTGAAGATGAGTATGTGTCTATACCAACAAAAGAACAAGAAACACCTAGTTTTGTTAACCAACAAGTAAAAACTCCTAGGGAAACTGTTAAAATCATTTCACACATAGTAAAAATCCTAAAGTTGACAAGAGTTAGGGTATGGGTTTACTGCAAGAGCATATTTTGTATGTGGAAGTCTTAATCATCTAATCAGAGATTGTGATTTCCATCCAGAGAAAGAGGATTGGCTAAACAAAGCTGGAGTTATTAACAATGGGTTGAATAAGAATTGCTGGTCAAAGGTATATAAGTGCCAATTTTGGACAAAGTGCAAAGAGTAAAAAATCAAAACCAATTTGTTTCCCTACAGCATTACTAACACAAAACTGTCAAAATTCGCAGTATAAAACTTCTTAGAGCTAGCGTACTAAAAATGTTAGTACTGTACCTTTAGCAGTACAAACAAGAACTGGAAATAATCCAGTTAATACTGCTAAAGCTAGCAGTACTAACAATTTTAGTACTGCTAGACAAAATGTTAACAGACAGACAGTACTAACTAGCACTGCTCTGAAAGTTAATACTGTTAAGCCCATTGTGAATGGTGTTAGACCAGCAAATGTTTTTCACAAAACTCATTCACCATCATCAAGGCCTTTCAAAAGAACAACAGTACTAAGAACAAATTTTTCAAACCAAAAAGTTTATACTGCTAAGGTAAAAGAAGTTAGTACTGTTGGGGGAAAATGGGACACTGCTGTTAAGTCCTCAGCAGGTTGTAAATGGAGAACACCAGGATACAACAATAATATTCTCTCCAAATACAATGGTGGATCTAGTCTTAGAAATTATTCAACTTTCAAAGATCCACTAGGCAGACTCAAGCCCAAACAGGCTTGGGTCCCTAAGAGAGTCTAATCTCTTTCTTTTAAATGTGCAGGATAATCCACATAGAACTCTAAAGAATAAAGGAATTATTGATAGTGGATGTTCCAGGCACATGACAGGGAACAAGGCTTACCTTGCTGACTTTCAAGACTTTAATGGTGGCCCTGTTGCCTTTGGAGGTAGTAAAGGCTATATTACTGGTAAAGGGAAAATAAAAACTGGTAAGTTAGATTTTGAGGATGTAAGCTTTGTGAAAGAACTTCAGCATTTCAATCTCTTTTCTGTGTCACAAATGTGTGACAAAAAGAACAAGGTTCTGTTTACTGACTCTGAATGTCTTGTTTTGTCTCCTGATTTTAAGTTACCTGATGAAAATCAAATATTACTTAAAGTCCCCAGACAAAACAATATGTACAGTTTCAATTTAGAGAACATTGTTCCTTTAGGAGGTTTGGCTTGTTTAATTGCAAAGGCTACAACTGATGAATCTAACAAATGGCATAGGAGGTTGGGTCATGTTAATTTCAAAAACCTAAACAGACTTGTGAAGGGAAACCTTGTCAGAGGTTTACCTACAAAGCTTTTTCAAAATGACCACACTTGTGTTGCTTGTCAGAAAGGAAAGCAACACAAAGCTTCTTGTAAGGCCAAGTTAGTTAGCTCTATTAGCCACACCCTACAACTTCTTCATATGGACTTGTTTGGACCTACATCTGTCAGAAGCATAAACCATAAGACCTATTGTTTGGTTATCACTGATGATTTTAGCAGATTTAGTTGGACATTTTTCTTAAGAACTAAGGATGAAACTAGTGCAATCCTTAAGGACTTTATAAGACAAATAGAGAACCAATTGAATCAAAAGGTTAAAACTATTAGAAGTGATAATGGAACAGAATTTAAAAACAGGGATATTATTGATTTCTGTGGGTTAAAAGGGATCAAGAGGGAATACAGCAATGCCAGAACTCCACAACAAAATGGAGTTGCTGAGAGAAAGAACAGGACCCTTATTGAGGCAGCGTAGCTTCTATTTCCATCCATTACATAATGTTGATGGTACGCAATCATGATAAATCAATGCGCAATTCATAAGGGTTATCTAGCCTCGCCATTTCCCCCCGTTGCAGAGTCGAAAGTACTAGCGGATTCTCTACGCCGGTTTGACGCATGCTGTACAGTCCCTCCCCGACTCCCAGTCCCCAAGTGTTTGAGGGCCTATCGCCCCAGCCCCCCCCCCCTAGATCAGACCCCTCCACTGGGGAGTTTGATAGGTTATCTGCGCAGCAGGGCCGCGCTCGGGGCATTGAAGGGCAAGGTTTTCTAATGAAACGCAGCAGAGTGTACAGAAGGATGACAGAGATCTGCTGCTAAAGACCGTTGGCAGATGAGAGGGGAGGCAGAGTCTTCGAGGGTATTATGCACTGAACCTTGCCGGAGGAAAATTCGGCACTGCTTGTCAAGGTAGAGCAAGAGCGGGCGGATGCTGCGGAGTACAAGGCAAGTTGCCATTGGGCGGTGAAGTATTTGGAGGGGGTAAGAACAATCATTTTGCAGGGTTGGATGAGTTTCGCCAGAGAGTGGAGGGGCTGTTGGAGAAGCAGGAGGAGAAGCTGCGTAAACTTAGTATTGAGTATGATGAGGAGCTTTGTCCTCACATGTTGTCCGCCATTGCTGAGCGCAGGTGCCTTAACGACACGAGGTGCGCCTTGCTGCCATGAGCTACTTTGGAATCTCAGGAGTTAAGCTGTCCTTTGGGTATGTTGTGAAGTGTGATTGGCACGTCGGTAAGGGAAGCGGTGGAGGAAACTCCATGAAAAGAGGTTCTGACAGTGCATGCCGCCACAGGTACCCGGGTATAATGATAAGCATTGTGCGAGATTGTTGCTGCGATGGAGGCGATGAATTGTTAGAGCTACTCATATTGCACAGCTGGTGCGTGACTGACTACCCCATAGTTGTGATAATGGCAGGGTTTAACCTTGGCATAGGCATTGCCTCCGAGGGCGCTGATGGCAGCCAATTACTCTTTCTTAGCCGGATGTGGCGCAACTACAGGTTCCTATCTTTTCCTGTCTGCGTGATATCCTAAATCCTTTTGCACTTGAGAGGGAGATTCCGCTGAAGGAATCTCTGGAGGCCCATGCCATAAGGCTTGCTAAAAAGAAGGGGGTAAAGGGCAAGGCAATATTATGCGGTGTTGGTGCAGCGTACATCCCCCGTTCTGATGGAGTACCCGTTAGTGTGGCGACTGTGCTACCTAAGGATAGTGAACTTCTGGGGAAGCTTGAGGAGGCTGGAGATGCTGCATACCAAGTTGGCAGGTCAGAGCAAAGTCGTTGTCACAACATCTAGGCTTTTCTTCCTTGTGTAAACTTATCGTTTTTGTGTATATTGGTAAATTTTGATTAGTTAAACTCGTGGCTCTTGTGTAAAAGTTATCCTTTGGGACCCATACTATGGGTTGTTTGTTGTTGTTACTGGTGCGATTGTACGCGCACAAGATAAGTTATAAAAGTTGACAATATGTTTGTGCACAATTAGTTGCCTTTGCATGAAAGACTCGTTTGTGATGTGCTATTTGTCAAATTGTTGCGAACCTAGTCATTACAGAGTTCATGACTGCGAAATATGCTAAGTTTACATGTATGGGTTGACATTACAATTACATGCGGCGTACCGCTAATACCATATCAAGAAGTCAAAAGTTTTGACTCCTAATTTGTTAAACGTGCACTGTATGAGCTGCTGCGCATCCATCGTGGAATGCGCATGTTTTAGAACTTATCCACGTCTTGAGAGAAAGGTGTTAACAAGGATTCATGATCCAAATGTTGATGGGTTTGAAACACTCTTACTCATGAGTCATTTAGTAGGTTTACTTCTCTTTTCCCCACCCCCCCACCCTCCCCCACACCCCCCCCCCCATTCTCTTCCCCCCCCCCCCCCCCTTCCCCCCACCCCCCCCCCCACGCGTGGGGTTATTAGTGCATGCACGCCGTAGGCCACAGAATAGTGTAACAACAATATTGGATACATAAATAGGTTTACTCACTTTAAGCACGAAAAAGTGAAAAAAATGTGTCGCGGAGTTAGCTAGAAACCGCGACATTTAAGTAGTACTTGCAAAAATGAAAAACATTTGTCTTAAAAAGAAAAAACATAAGTATGCATATACCCAATGAGCACTTCCCTAAAGATAGCATTTCTTGAGATTGCAGATATTCCACGTGCGGGGCAACTCACGCCCATCCATGTCCCGCAGCTTGTATTTTTTGCTCTTTTTCTAAGTGGTCCGTTAAATCCTAGTTGGGAGTCCTTAACTTTGGTCCGAGCTTTCCTGTATCTTCCGCGTGGCTCGCGTCGTTAGCACGATACACGAAGTCTCCTGGTCTAAATGAGACTCCTCGAACTTTAGCGTCATAGTACCTCTTCATTTGCGACTTCGCTTTTTCCTCACGTATGGCTGCTTGTTCGCGCCTTTCTTCCAATATGTCCAAGTCCTATACGTCGCTCATCGTCATTGGTTGCGATATTGACCTCCGCAGTACGTATAGTTGGCATTCCGATTTCGGCTGGTATAACGGCTTCCGTCCCATAGACAAGAGAGAAGGGAGTGTCCCCTGTGCTACCTTTGATTGTTGTGCGATGCGCCCACAGGACATGTGACAATTCCTCTACCCACCTGCCTTTATGTCTATCCAGGCGTGCTTTGATTCCTTCGCCTAGACTTCGATTTGCACGCTCAACCAAACCATTGGTCTGTGGGTGTTTAACCGACGCAAAGCGCTGTGTAATGCTTAATCTTGCATACCAGTCTTTGAACGGGTTATCACAGAATTGTTTCCCATTGTCCGAGACTATTTCTTCAGGTAATCCAAAACGGCACACAATGTTGTCCCAAACAAATCATTTAACCTGATTCCCTATGATTGTGGTGATCGCTCTCGCCTCGATCCATTTAGTAGCCTAGTTAATAGCCACGCTTCAAGGAACCAACATGTCACTACGCTTGCAACAGGGAAGGGGACCTAGCGATGTGATACCCCATTAGTGGGAATGGCCCATGGTGAGGTGATGGGTGTTAGCCTATGTTATATAGATATGATGAGGCACCCCCCCCCCCGCCGAGAGATTGTATATAGTCTATGTACTTGGAAATCATGGCACTTCCTACTCTTCAGGTCAGTGTGTCGCGGTGCATGGTGGGCTAGTGTAATCCACGCTCGTAAGGCACTCTGTGCTCTCTACAGTATGATGTCTGTCCCGTGAATTTTACTTGCATAATCCCGCACGATCTCGCGGAGGCACATAGTCTGCCTGAATTGGGCCGACACATCAGTAGCATGTTGGGAGGAACGAACTCGATAGAGGACTCCATTTCGAAGTTCGGATTCTTGCGCCGTTCGCCGCGCGCTCGCCGGGCTTCCATCTGATTCAAGAGGGAGCGTGACATTGCTTTCGAATTCGTGATAGGGAAGCTCTCACGTATGGATCGTGCTATGTCTCTATCAACGTGATATCTCCATTCCGAGGATGGATTTGTTCTTCAAGATTTCGACCAACACCTGCTTTGATAGGTGCGCGACTCGCTATGTAGGACGCCGCCTGTGTCTGACTTAAAGGCATTCGCTTTTTTGTTTGTCACCTCTAGGAACTTGCTAATGGTGAATCTATCAAAGCCCTCGCCCCCGACTTAGCGCGACCCTGGTCTTGTCGACCGGTATATGAAACCAATGTGTCGCGCGCCCTTTTGTTCTAGCCCACAGTGTATGTGTTGCCCCATTACATGGTTGGCTACTAAACGGGAGTCCACATTTGCTTCTAGGTTACGTACACCCATTCGAGCTGCAATGCGTAGTCCCGCAATTAGGGCTTCGTACTCCGCCTCGTTGTTCGTGGCTGTGAATTCAAAGCGCAGTGCGTAAGTAAATTCCATTCATTTTCTCACGGGTTAAGTGAGGATGAGGCCTGCGCCCGACCCGTCCACGCATGACGATCCATCCGTGAATAAGATCCATGGTTCTTGGAGTTTTACTTCGCTCTGGGGGAGTACCGCGTCGGTTTCTGGTTTTTCGATGAGAAAATCCGCCAGTATCTGTCCTTGTACATGCAGTGCGTGGACTATAGAGATGTTATGCTCCCCCTAGCAAACACGATCCCACTTTTGCAAAGGCTCCCGACGCATCAGGTTTAGAGATAACCTGTTTGATGGGTTGATCTGTGATTACCACTATTGGGTGTGCCCCCTAGGAAATATTGGCGGCAGTCTTTGGCGAGAGAATTACTAACGCCATGCATCAGTCTTTCCATTGCCCGCTATAGTTGATCTCCGTTTCCTTGAGTGCTTTACTACGATAGTAAACGGTGTTTGATCGGAGTGCCTATCTGTCAGTTGCACGGCGCTAATTGCCTCCGTGCGTCGCGGATAAATACTTAATTAACTCCTCCCTGGTCGGGGTGCGATCTAGCGTGGGATAGTGCTGCTATATGCTGCTTGAGATACGTGAATAGCTTCTTCTGCATTCCGTAGTCCAACGGAAGTCTCCCTTCTTCGTGCACTTCTTGAGTGTTTTGAACAAGGGGAGTGACTTGTCTGCTGACTTGGATAGGAACCTGTTCAAACCGGCTAACTTCCCATTTAATGACTGGACTTCTTTCATTGTGCGCGGTGAGGGAAGTTGGATGACAGCTTTTGTCTTTTCCGGACACGGCTTGATGCCGTCAGGTTCTATCAAGTATCCGAGGAACATGCCTTCTGTAGCCCCAAAAGTACACTTTTTAGGATTTTGCTTCTTATTGATTTTTACGCTGTGAATATAGTTTCTTCTAATGTGCGCCACCAAATAGTCTTCCCGGGGTGGCTTTCTTATACCCATGCTGTCATCCGACATAGACTTCCAGGCTTGCGACCCTCTCCTGACCCTCGACACGTCCCCCCCCGAAGATAGACAGTCGCTGGTAAGGTGGCACCCGCATTCTTTTGGCAAAAGGGCATCTTCGTATAGCATTAGACTCCTTGACTTGTGTGAAAGGCTGTCTTTTCCTCGTCATTCCTTATCCATTTCGGTTTTGTGATACCCCTTGGTATGCGTCCATGTCGCTCTTGAAGGGGGTATTCCGGCATAAGGAATCAATTTCCAGTTATCTCTGGTAGTGGATAGCAGTTTTGTGCGACATGCTTTTGTTAAGGTTCCGTGATAGTCCACAGCACATCCGCCAGGCTACATCGTCTTTTTGGACCATAACTGGGGGTTGGGAGAGACCATTCATGTAATAGACTTCTCGCATGATAGCTGCCTCCACTAAGTTTATGTACCTCCTCCGAATGGCCTTAGCGCGCTTGGAGCTTGCCAGCGTTTTTTCTGACTATACTGGGAGTATCCTTGTCGGATTTTCAAACTCTGTGTTCTGTGATCGAGCCGTGGTACTCCAGTCATGTGTTTCGGTTCCTATGCAAGATGGTCGAGGTTTCCTTTGCAAGAGTGCCCGCACACAGCGGCCTACCCGTATCAGACAGCGACCCTCGAGCGATACTCGCTTGCTCCGGGTAATCTGGATGAATCGAGACCTTAAGTTTGTCACTTTGGTTGGTGCTGTCTCGAGTCATGCGTGCCGTCACATGTGACTGTGTTGCAGTCTTTCAGGCGGTGCAGCGGTGTTGTAGTTGGTGACAATTCGCCGTCGACGGGAATTTTAGCATTCCCATGGGCGTGGTATGGGACGCGCGTATCGCTGAGATGTCCCTGGTCTTCAAATATGCCATTGTATGGCGACGGTGATCTGATTCACCATTAATATTCCATCCTGGCTGTTGTGGAGATGCTCCTGATTGCCAACATAACTGGTAGTCGTTGTTGCCCCATGGGCCATTTCTTTCTCCCGTGATGCCAGTCAACAGACGTCGTGGCCGGGTTCAACTGACTTTTTACTTCAGGGCGCAGTCTTTGGAAGCAATGTTCGTACAGTATGTCTGCAGATGCTCCCCCATCAATGTACATGCGGTGGATGTCGTGACGCTGCCATTTATATTGATGGTAAGTGCGCCAACCACTGCGTGTCACGCAGTTAAGTGGGGAAAAGAGATACCACTTCCATGCAAAAAAATTTTTGACTGACTTTTTGCTTAGTTTTCCGCTGCCATGACTGCACCATATAGATGGTGTCAGCCTTGTCTCTAGGTGCGTCTTTCTTGCCTCCGCTCCGTTGTTTATCTTTCCATTCCTTGATGTTTTTCACCAGGTGATCCAATCTGCCTTCCTTGACCAATTTGTCAATTAGCTGGCGAGTTGGACACATTCAGATTTGGTTGTTTGGGCCCTTCTGCCTTTGTTAATGCAGTATCCGTTCCCCACGCGTTGCTCCTCTGGAGTGCGCATTGGTGGTGGTTTTGGGAAGTTTGAACCTTCTGTTGCGAGTATCTCCTTTGGGGTCATTGTCAGTGGGGTGTACTTGTCGTTCAACCCGCCTGCCCTCTGCCAACGGTAAGCTGTTGTTGCGACTGATACTCTGGTCATTGGTTGATCTCTGGACTGGTTCCTTGTGACCTGTGGTTTGAGTAGCCTTTTCTGCTGCGCCGCGGCGCGCACCCCGCGCGTTTTCCTGAATGAAGGACCTTGTGCGTTTCATCAACTCATCAAAGGGTTTGGGGAACCTTCATCAACCTTTTGATAAGTTCTGGGTTATTTATTCCATTCATAAACCCTAAGATCTTGAGAATTTCGGGGCACGCCTTGACGTGTATGCATTCATCCTTATAGCGCTCTACGTAGGCGCTTGTGGACTCTCCTTGGCGCTGTTTCACCCTGGCAAAGCTCGACCAGGGTTCTTGGCACACATCTTCCTTTGAGTAAAATTTAAACGGAATGCCCTTCACAAACTCTTAAAATCCCTCAATGTTTCTGCTGGTAGTTTGCTGAAACCAGTTGCGCGTTTTCCTACTAAAGTGGAATTAATCAATGTGGCACCACACGGGTTTGTTTTTTTTTTTTTCCTTTTTTTATATGGCCAGTTTTTCATAGTGGCTGCCGATTCGAAGATTTTTAGATGGGTCATCAGGTCACCTGTCCCATCTTAATTTTCCATTAGATAGCATGCGCCTTTTCTTATCCTCCGAGAAATCACTAATGCGCCGCGTAAATGCGTCGGCCTTTTGGCTACGCCATGGACGGGATATATCTTCGTCTTCGTCTTCCTGATATTTGTTCTTGGATTTCTAGTGTCCCGTTTCGGGGTCCTCGTTGTCCGAGGTGTCTTCTGAGGATGAGCTTACTCTTCTGCGGCGCTTGCGCCGACTGTCCTCGGAGTCCCAGTACTTGGGGATTTCACTCGGGGAGCGCCTTTGTCCCAGCCTGCTGTGGACATCGCGACTGCCCAGCCTATCACGGACGCTGATGCGCCAGTCATTGTTATCATGGGTGTCCAAGTTCTGCAAGTTAGCCGTTTGAGTAGCCGAAACTTTTTTTCCGATTCTTCCGAATACTGGGGGTCGACGGTTATCTCCGCGCTTTCCTTTTGGTTAGCGGTGGAGATACTTCGTTCTTGGTCCGAAGTTAACAGTCAGGCTGGAGGCTAGGCTCGAATCTCTTTTTGTTTCATCTTGCATGAGGGCGGGACCAAAGTCTCTTAGTTTGAGATACGAAATCACCTCGGCGCCAGTTCATGTCGCGACCCCTTCAAGTGTGAGGTTGTAAGACCTAACTCGGGCCCTTGTTTCGGAATGGGTGGATGTGTTGCTCGGTGTATTCGTCCCTGGCACCGTTTGGGGGAGGGTGAGTGAAAGTAGCACGCTGTAGACCGTCCACGCTTGTGATTGTGGCGGTTGTCCGGGTTGTCCCCGGAGGCGGTTCCGTCACTGTGAAGACCAGATCATATGGCGCATTGGTGCTTCCAGAGGCCTGCTTAGGGATCTGTCTGCGAGGCTGATCGCTCTGCTTCTTCAGGCTGCGAGTCCGTGGGTTAAAGTTTTACTTGCTGTCTTTCTAGATTTTGGCAGTGTTCTTTGTGTAGGCGCTCCCACGGATGGCGCCAATTGTTGATATCAAAGTTGGTCGATCCTTGTTTGGTCCGAATTCAGGTGTAATACGGATCTGAGAGGCCCGGTTCCTGTATCAATTAGTCTTGCATCTGAGACCTTGGCGCACTAAGAAAGCAAAGCCGTTTGGCTTACCGTAGGGTTTGTCTCCACATTATCCTCTAGCGTGAGAGTAAGTAATCGGTTTAGGTTTAGGTAGAAGGTTAGGGTTATGAGAGCATCCCTTAGATGAGAGCCGGGGTGCTCTTTATATACTCACCGAACCCTAATGGGCTTTGTCCCATTAATTAGGTTAGTACCCAAGAGGCACCACGTTATTTAGTATATAGGGGGCCCCCTCCACCTCATGATTATGACTCGTTCGTAACGGGTGTTATAGATACCTGCGCACGTGTGCACTAGTTGGGCCTCATGGGCCTAAATCCTCATCGTGATAGCCCATATGTCATGGGCTTCGCCATAGGCTGTACCATTCGGGCCTTGGAAACCCGTATTGATGTCGCTATGGCCCCTTCATTATGGGCCTGAGTATAAGTACTATTCGCGGGTCGGGTTCATGACCCGAGGTCAGACTATACGTCATCAACTGCTAAATACTCAGATGAGTGCTAATGATAAATTTGGGCTTGGGTATGGGGATCATAAATATGATGGCATCTTGAGTTATGAAAATGAAGTTTTGCAAAGTGTATTTATGAGTAAGGAAAGTGAGTTAGAAAATCAACCTTTGTATGATAGGTTTGTTATAGCAGGAGGAATGCATGTTGTACCCCCACCCATGACACGGAATTACATGCCATCTGGACCTGATATTGAAATAGATTACTCACAATTTAACAGGTGGTTCCCAAAATAGTCTCAAAACTAGTGGAATCTGAAACCCAAACCAGTGATTTTCGATACCTGGTTAAATTAGATTGTAGTGTTGAAACATAATCTTTGCCTGAGAACCAACTGTTAAAATGTATGAACCAAGTAGTAAATCAACTAAGGTTAGGTATGTGCTTCCTTATCATTGAGGAGTAGAATCAGATAGTGAAGATTTGCATGTGTCACTACCAACAGAAGTACAGGGTATCACCTAGTTTTGCTAAACCAGCAAGTATAAATCTCTAGGGAAATCTTGTTAAGAATCAATTCACAATTGTAAAAATCCTATAGTTGACAAGAAAGGGTTGGGGTATGGGTTTACTGCAAGAGCATGTTTTGTATGTGGAAGTCTTAGTCATCTTATCAGAGATTGTGATTTCCATGAAAAGAGGATGGCTAAACAAGCTGAGTTAAACAATAGGATAAAAAGGAATTCTAGTCAAAGGAGATAAGGCCATTTGATACATGTGCAAAGGGAGTGAATCATAAAAAACCATTTGGTTCCTACAGCTTGTACTAACTTAGAACTGGCAAAATTCAGTTATACTGCTAGAGCTAGCGGTACTACAATGTTAGTACTGCATGGCATAATTTTAACAGACCAGGCAGTACAACTATGTTGCTATGAAAGTTAAATACTGTTAAGCTATTTATGAATAGAGGTAGACCCGCAACTATTTTTCATAAAACTTATTCACACCATATTCAGGACTTTTGAATAACATCAACAGCTAACTTAACGACAAAATTTCTTCAAAACAAAAGGTTAATACTGCTGAGGTAAATGCAGTTCGTGCTGTTGGGGGGAAAAAGGAAACTGATGTTAAGCCCTCAGCAGGTTGTAATTGGAGACCAAAAGGACATTACTAGCACAATATCTCCAAATACAATAGTGGATCAAGTCTTAGAAATTGTTTCACTTTGAAAGATCCACTAGGCAGACTCAAGCGCAAACAGGCTTCGGTCCCTAAGAGATGTTCTACCCACTCCTCCCCTTTTCCTTTTCATGTGCCCGTCTCCTCCCCTCCCCCCCCCACATAGAGCTTTACTGAACTAAGGAAATTGTTTTGATAGTGGCCCACCCCCCCAGCTCCCCCCCCTCCCCAGCGACCCCCCCCTCCCCCCCCCCCCCCCCCCCCCCGACTGGAAACAAGGCTACCTTGCGAATATCAAGACTTTAATGGTGGCCCTGTTGCTTTTGGAGGAAGTAAAGGTTACATAACTGGGAAAGGTAAAATAAAAACAGGAAAGTTAGATTTTAAGGATGTGTGCTTTGTGAAAGAACTTCATCATTTTAATCTCTTTTTTGTGTCACAGATATGTGACAAGAAGAACAAAGTTCTTTTCACTGACTTGAATGTCTTTTTTTGTCTCCTGATTTAACTCCCCTCCCTCAACCCCCCCCCCCCCTCCCGCACCTCCGCCCACATTCAAGTTGTGTTTGGAATCTTAGACAAAAACACTATTATGTACAGTTTCAATTTAGAGAACAATTGTTCCTTCAGGAGGTGTTGCTTGTTTAATTGCAAAGGCCCACAAGTGATGAATCTAACAAATGCATTAGGGGTTGGGTCATGTTTTAACTTTAAAAACTTAAACAAAAACTTGTGACAGGGAAACCTTGTAAGAGGTTTGCCTTCAAAGATTTTCAATATGACCACCCTTATGTTGCTTGTCAGAAAGGAAAGCAACACAAGGCCTCATGTAAGGCCAAATCAGTGAGCTTTATTAGTCACCCCTTACGGCTTCTTCATATGGATTTGTTTTGGACCTACATTTGTAAGGAGCTTAAACCATAAGACTTATTTCCTGGTTATCACTGATGATTTTAACAGGTTTAGTTGGTGTTCTTCTTAAGATACTAAGGATGACTTGTGGAATCCTTAAGGACTTTATAAGACAAAATGATAACCAATTAAATCAGAAAGTTAAAACTATTAGATGTGATAATGGTACAGAATTTAAGAACAGGGATTTTATTGAATTCTGTGGGTCAAAAGAGATCAAGAGGGAATACAGTAATGCCAAATCACAACCAAAATGGAGTTGCTTGAGAGAAAGAATAGGACCTTATTGAGGTGCTAGGACTATGCTAGAGATTCATTTTTACCTAACACTTTTGGGCTGGAAGCAGTTAGTACTGCTTGTTTTGTTCTTAATAGGGTATTTAGTGATCATGCCTCACTAATAAGACCACCTGATGAACTTATTAACTGGTAAAATACATCATATGCCTAATAAGTACTTTTGGCGCCCCCCCCCCCCCCCCCCCCCCCCCCCCCCGGGGTGCCATGTGACCTTCTTGATTACCATTGAACCATCTAGGCAAGTTTGAGCGGGAGGAAATTCAGATGAAGGGTTTTTAGTTGGTATTCTTACAAGCAAGGCTTTTAGGGTATACAATTTAGTAACTACAGAGGAGTTGGAAAAGCACATAACCTTTTTAGGAAATAAACCCAATATTGTAGGGAAAAGGACCAACTGGCTGTTTTGATCTTGATTATTTATACTTTATTCAATGAAATATCAACCCGTGAGATCAGATGGAAATACAGCTAAACAAACATGCAGGTCCACAAGAAGCTAATCACAATGCAGGTATAAAAGATAATATTGATGCAGGTGATTCTGAAAAAGAGGATGAATCTGCTCAGGACTACTTTGTATTGCCAATATGGTCTTCTTATTCTTCAACAGTCAAGAGGTCAACAGCAAAGGATGCAGGTGGAACTCTTGACTGTTGAAGATAAGAAGACCCATATAGGCAGTACGTAGTCTTGTTGCAGATCACGAATTCATCCTCTTTTTTTCAGAATCACCTGCATCAATATTATCTTTTTATACCTGCATTGTTGATTAGCTTCTTATGGACCTGCATGTTTGTTAGCTGATTTCTGATATCACGGGTTGAATATTCTCATTGAATAGTTAAATAAATCAAGATCAACAGCCTAGTTTGGTCCTTTCCCTACAATATTGGGTTTATTTTCTAAAAAGGTTATGTGCCGGTTTTCTTCAACTCTCTTAGTTTCTAAATTGTATACCCTAAAAGCCTTGCTTTGTAGAGAATACCCAACTAAAAACCCTTCATCTGATTTCCCATCAAAACTTGCCTAGATGGTCAATGGTATTCTCAGATGGTCAAATGGCCCCCAAAAGGTTTATGTAGCTTATGATTTGGTATTTTACCAGTTATTAGTTCATAAGGTGTCTTATTATGAGGTCTATGATCACTAATACCCTTTTAAGAATATACAAGCCGTACTATATACGGCTTCCGCCCAAAAAAGTGTAGGTAAATGAATCTGCTAGCTTAGTCCATAGCAGGCCTCAATAAGGGTTCCTATTCTTTCTCTCCAGCAAACTCCATTTTGTTGTGTAGTTCTGATTACTGTATTCCCTTCTTGATCTCTTCTTATTGACCAAGGAATTCAATAAATTCCCTGTTATTAATTTCTGTACCATTATCTCAGCTAATAGTTTTATCTTTCAGATTTAAATTGGTTATCATTTTGTTTATCAAAGTCCTTAAGATTCCATCTAGTTTAATCCTTAGTTCTTAAGAAGAACCACCCAACCTAAAACTGTTAAAATAATCAAGTGATAACTGGAAATAAGTCTTATGGTTTAGCTTCCTTACAAATGTAGGTCCAATACAACTCCCATATGAAAGAAGCCGTAATCGGGCGTGACTAATAAAGCCTCATGTTTATTTTGGCATTTCATGAGGCCTTGTGTTTGCTTTTCTTTCTGACCTAGCAACATTAAGTTGGTCCTTTTGAAAAATCATTTGAAGGTTAAACCTCTTAAAAGGTTCTTCCCTTCACAAGTTTGTTTAAGTTTTTAAGTTAACAGGACCAACCTCTATGAATTTGTTAGATTCAGCAATTGTGGCCTTTGCATTTTAAACATGCTAAACCTCCTGAAGGAACAATGTTTCTAATTGAAATGTACATTTTGTTTTTGTCTTAGGATTCTAAGTAAGACTTGATTTGAATCAGGTAAGTTAAATTCAGGAGACAAAACAAGCATTCAGAGTCAGCTGAATAGAACTTTGTTATGTATCCCCCCACTGTCACATATCTGTCGACATCAAATAAGAGATTTAAATTTGATGATAGTTCTTTCACAATGCACACATTTCCTTAAATCTATACTTTCCTGTTTTTATATTTACCTTCTCCACGGATGTAACCTGTAATTCACCTCCAAAAAGAGCAGGGCCACCACTTAAAGTTCTTGTATTCAGAAGTAGGCTTGTTTCCAGTAATGATGCCGTCCGGAACACCTAACTATAACATTTCTTTTATTCTGTAAAAGCTATATGGGGCATATTTCATGCACATGAAATAAAAGAGATTATGATTCTCTTTGGAACGATGCCTGTTTGCGCTGAGTATGCTAGTGGATCTTTCAAAGTGAAACAATTATTAGACTTGATCCATATTGCTATTTTGGAGATATTGTGCTTGTAATGTCCTTTTGGACTCCTATTACAAACCTGCTGAGGGCTTAACATCAGTTTCCTTTTTCCCCCCAACAGCACGAACTGCATTTAACTCAGCAGTATTAACCTTTTGTTTTGAAAAATTTGTCTTAAGTGCTGTTGTGTTATTAAAAGGCCTTGAATATGGTGAATAAGTTTTATGAAAAATAGTTGCTGGTCTACCTCTATTCATAATAGGCTTAACAGTATTAACTTTCATAGCAACATTAGTTGGTACTGCCTGTCTTTTATCGCTTGTTTGGTCTTGTGTTTTAAAATTTATGCCTAGCTAGTACTTAACATTGTTAGTACCGCTAGCTCTAGCAGTATTAACTGGAATTTTGCCAGTTCTAGTTAGTACTGCTGTTGGAACAAAATTGGTTTTTATGATTCACTCTTTGCACATTGTTCCAAATTGGCCTTATCTCCCTTTGACTAGACTTCCTTTTCATCCTATTGTTTAACTCAGCTTGTTTAGCCATCCTCTTTTCATGGAAATCACAATCTCTGATAAGATGACTAAGACTTCCACATACAAAACATGCTCTTGCAGTAAACCCATACCCCAACCCTTTCTTGTCAACTATAGGATTTTTACTATGTGTGAATTGATTCTTAACCATGTTTCCCTAGGAGATTTTAATTGTGGTTTGCAAAACTAGTGTTTCCTGTTCTTTGTTGGTATTCCCCCAGTGACACCCCCATGCCTCCATCTTCACTCCCCCCCACCCCCCCCCTCTGATGATCATACTCCTCAATGTAGGAGCACAGACCTAACCTTAGTTGATTTACTACTTTGGGTTCATTTACAGTTGGTTCAGGCAAAGATTCATGTGTTTCAACAATACAATCTAATTAAACAGGTATCAAAATCACTGGTTTGGGTTTCAGATTCTACTGTTTGAGACTATTTTGGACCATATGTAAATTGTGTGATAATATATTTCAATATCAGGTCCAGATGGAATGTTTTTCGTGTCATGGTGTGGGGGTACAACTGCCATTACCTCCGGCTATAACAAACCTATCATACACAAAGGTTGATTTTTCTAACGCATCTTTCCTACTCATAAATACACTTTGCAAAACTTCATTTCATAAATCAAGATGCTCCATCATATTTATGATCCACATAACCAATAGCCCAAATTTTATCATTAGCACTAATATGAGTATTTTGCAGTTGATGAAAAACGTTAGTCTGACCCTAGGGTCATTGAACCCGACCCGCGAAATAGTACTTATACTCAGGGCCCATAATGAAGGGGACATAGCGACATCAATACGGAGTTTCCATAGGCCCGAAATGGTACAGCCTATGGCGAAAGCCATGACATCCAATCGCTCCGCGCCCTATACGATGAGGATTTAGGCCCATGAGCCCAAACTCAGTGACACTGTGACCGCAGGTTTCTTTAACACCGTTCACGAACCATAGGTTATAATCATGGTGGTGGGCCCTCTTGTTACGAAATAACGGTGAGGCCTCTTGGTACTAACTTAATTAATGGGACAAAGCCCATTAGGGGTAGTTCGGGTGTATATAAAGAGCACCACGGCTCTCATCTAAGGGGATGCTCTCATAACACTACCTTCTACTAAACCTAATATCCGATTTTTTCTATCACGCTAGAGGATAATCGTGGAGACAATCCACGGGTTAAGCCTATCGGTGCTTTTGGCTTTCTTAGTGCGCATGGTCTCAGATCAAGACTTAATTGATACAGGAACCGGAGCCTAGCAGATCGTTATTCTCCATAATTCGACCTAAACAAGGATAGTCTCAACTTTTGTCTATCAACAGATTGGGCCGCCATCAGTGGGGACCCTTACACTTAGAACACTGCCAAAATTAGAATGACAAAGCAAGGGAAATCTTTAACCCAGCGGAACCTTCGCAGGAGAAGAAAGAAGCAGAAGGAGCGATAAGCCTCTCAGACAGAGCCCTAAGCAGGCATCTGGAAGCACAATGCTGCCATATGATCTGGTCTCTTCACAGCGAAGGAACCCGCCTCCGGGGACATACCCGCCCCCCCACCGGTAATACCGCCACAATCACAAGCAGTGGTCGGTCTACAGAGTAGCTACTTTCACCACCCCTCCCCAAACGGTTGCCAGGGACGTATACCACCGAGCCACCACATCACCCATTCGAAAATCTAGGGCCCCGAGTAGGGGCTGACTATCATTCACACTGGAAAGAGCAGGTCGCGACTGAACTTGGCGCCGAGTGATTTCGTATCTAGAAATACTACGAGCCTATGGTCGCCATCATGCTAGAGGAAACAAAAATGAGATCGAGCCAGAGGCTCTACAGGCCGATCTTAACTTCTGGTCCATTGTGAGAACGACAAGTATCTCCACCGCGTAACCAAAAGGAAAAGGAGCAGGGAAGGATAACGTCGACCCCCAAGTATTCGGAAAGAATCGGGAAAAAAAAGTTTCGGCTACTCTAACCAGACGGACTAACTTGCTCAGAACTTGGACCCCTCATGATATCATATGACTGGAGCATCAGCGTCGTGATTAGGGCTGGGCAGTCGCGGATGTCCACAGCAGGCTTGGTCAAAAGGCGCTACCCGAGTGAATGTCCTCAATGTTCGGACTCAGAGGACAGTCGGCGGCAAGCGCCGCAGAAGGAGTAAGCTCATCCTCAGAAGACTCCTCGGAATAGATAGAGGATCCACACACGAATCGGGACCACAGAAATCCAAATAAAAAGAAACAAATATCAGGAAGACGAAGACGAAGATATATCCCGTCCATGGCGTAGCCAAAAGGCCGACGCATTTACGCGGCGCATTAGTGATTTCTCGGAGGATAAGAAAAGGCGCAGTGCCTTGCCTAAGTTTGATGAAAATTATGATGAGGACAGGTGATCCTGGATGACAATCTAAAAACTCTCTATCACGGCCAGCACTATGAAATCTTGGCCACATACCAGTTTGTGGTGCCACATTGTTGTAATTCCCGTTGATAGTGGGTAACGACGCGGAACTGGTTCAGCCAAACACCATCGCACGAAGCATTGATGGGTTTGGAAGAGATGTTTGAAGGGGCAATACCGTTTAAATCCTTTATACCAAAGGAAGAAGTGTGCAAGGAACACTGTCGAGCTTGCCAGGGTGAAACAGCGCAAGGAGTGTCTAAAGGCATAACGTAGAGAGCTATAAGGATGATGCATACACGTTCAAGGCTTTTGCCCCGAAATTTCTCCAAGGATTCAGGGTTATGATTGGACATAATATAACCCAGAACTTATCAAAAGGTTGAAGGATAGGGTTCCCAAAAACCTTTGATGGTTGATGAAACGCACAAGGTCTCATTCAAGGAAAAGCCGCCGCACCAAATGCGGACAGCAGAATGGCTACTCAAAACAACAGGTCACTAGGAACAGTCAGGTGACAATCTAATGATCAATCATCGTGTGTGTGTAGTGGAGTATCAGTTCGCAACTCAAAAGCTACCTGGTCAGAGGGCAGGCCGGTCCGGGAACGACAGTACACCCCACTGACAATGACCCCAAAGGGGAGATACTCGCTACGGGAAGGTTCACACTTCCCAAACCACCCTCCAATGCGCACGCCGGAAGAGCAACGCTGATCGTGGGGAATTGGATACTGCGAGTATCATAGGCAGAAGGGCCATACTACAATGAATGTGTCCAATCGCAGCCAGCTAATTGACCAAATTGGTTCTCAAGGAAGGCAGATTGGATCACATGGTGAAAAAATCAAGGAATGGAATGATCAAACAACGGAGCCGCCCCTCGCCACCGTCCAGCAACCAACGTGCAACCCCCCCCTACCCTAGATGACAACGGCTGACCACCATCCTATTATGGGCAGTCTCTGCGACAGCCGAAGGAAAAATAGCAAAAAGTCAGTCAAAAATTTTCGCATGGAAGTGGTATCTCTTTCCCCCATTTAACTGCGGAACAAACGCAGAGAAGTGGGTTGGAGCCACGCTTACCATCAAGATTAATGCCGGGGTCAACGACAATCCTACCGCATGTACATTATGGGGGAGCATCTGCAGAAATTACTGTGAACATTGTTCCAAGACTGCGCCTGGAAGTAAAATGAGGGTTGAACACCTGGCCAACGACGTCGTTGACTGGCTTCACGGGAGAAAAATGATATGGCCATGGGGCAACTACGATTACCAGTTAATGGTTGGCTAATCAGGAGCACTCTCACAACAGCCTGGATGATTTTATGGTGATCAGGATCACCGTCGCCATACCAATGGCATATTGGAAGACCAGGGATTCATCGATACGCGGCGGTCCATCCACAGGCCCATGGGATGCTTTAAATTCCCGTCGACGGCGGAATTGTCACCTATCTACAACACCGCTGCACGCCTAAAGAATGCAAACAGTCACATGTGACGTGTAGCAGCTCAGAGACAGCAACGCAACCAAAAGTGAACAAACTTGTAGGTCGGCGATTCATCCAGATTACCGGGATAGACAAGAAGTATCGATCGGATCGCGCCGCCCGCTGTCCGCCGCTCATACTAGGCGCCCCCACCCCCTAGCCGCCCCCGCGGCCCCCCCCCGGCCACCCCCACTCCTACAAAACTCCTCACAGCGCACGCGCGACAGCCCCACACACTCTTGCAAAGGAACCTCGACATCCCTTGCATTGGAACCGAACAACAACATGAATGGTTGTACCAGTCGATCGACAGAACACTTGTTGATAATCCGACTAAGGATATCCCCAGTAAGGCAGAAAAAAAGTGGCCAAGCTCCAGAGCGCGCTAAGGGCCATTCTGGTAGGAGGGTACATAAACTTGGTGGGAGGCATGCTAGCTATGTATGTGCGAGAAAGAAGTCCTTATTACCATGATTGGTCTCCACCCCCTGTTATCGGTCAAAAAGAGCGATGGTAGCTGGCGGATGTGCGTGGACTTCACTGACTTAACAAGCTTGTCCACAACACTGATATCCAATACCAGAGATAGACTGGAAAGTGGAGCTGTCCTTATGCGGGATGGATACCCCTTCAATTAGTGCTTCTTGGAACGCATTCAAAGGGGTTTCACCAAATCAAAATGGGATAAGATGACGAGGAGAAAAGACAGCTTTCACACAAAGTAAGGTGTCTACTTGACTATTAGAGATGCCTTTTGGCCTAAAGAATGCGGGCTGCCACCTACAGAGACTGGTAGAATAAAAAGCTAGATTTATCGAGGGGCATTTGGGTCGCAACCTGGGAAGTCTATGTCGATGACCTTGTTATAATAAAGCCTACCCGAGACGAGTTGGTGCGCGAATTGTAGCAACTTTCAGGGCACCTGCGGAAAAATCAAAATATGAAGCTAAATCCTAAAAGTGTTACTTTTGGGGCACAGATTGCTATGTTCCCGGTTACTTGATAGAAACCTGACGGCTCAAGCCGTGTTCAGGAAAAAAAAAAAAAGCTGTCATCCAATTCCCTCACGCGCACAAAGAAAGAAGTCCCAGTCATTAAATGGGAAGTAGCCCGGTTTCCGAACAGGTTCCTATCCAAGTCAGCAGACAAGTCACTCCCCTGTTCAAAAACACTCTAAGAAGTACACGAAGATAGGGAGACTTCAGTTGGACCTACGGAAGCAGAAGGAAGCTTTAACGTAGCTCCTGCAGCATTATAGCGCACTTCCCCCGATAGTCGCCACCCCGGACCCAGGGGAGGGTTGATTATGTATTTATCCGCGACGACACAGGTGCAACTTAGCGCCGTGCTACTGACAGATTGGCACTACGTACAAACAGGTTATACTTCGTAAGTAAGCATCAAGGAAACGGAGATCAACTATGGCGCAATGGAGAAGCTGTCCTGGCAGTTACTACGCAGCGCCAAAAGACTGGCGCAGATATTTCCAAGCCTACAACTCCACAAATAGTGGTTAATCGACAGATCAACCCATCAAACAGGTTATCTCTAAACCTGATGCGTCGGGGCGTTTGCAAAAGTGGACGCGTGTTGCTAAGTGGGAGCATAACATCTCTTATGACCAGCATGCAGTTAATAGGACAGATACTGGCGGATTTTTCTCACGCGGAAAAACCAGAAAAACCGACGCGGCATCTCCCAAGAAGAGCGAGTAAAACTCCAAGAAACCATGGATTTATATGCATGGATAAGCGTCAATGCGTCGGACGGGTCGGGCGCAGGCTTATCCTCACTAACCGGAAGGAATGGATTTACGTACAGCACTGCGCTTTGAATTCACAGCCACAAACAACGAGGCGGAGTACGAAGCCCTATGTCTGGCCTACGCATGGCAGTAGATTTGGGTGTACGTAATCCTAAAGCAATGGGTACTCCCGTTTAGTAAGCCAACCATGTATTGGTGCGATATGTGGCTAAAGAAGACAACATGATTCATTACCGCGACAAGACCTTGGTTGCTAATCAGGGCTTTGATAGTTCACCCTAGGCAAGTTCCTAGAAGGTGACAAACAAAAATTGCGATGCATTAAGTAAGATCGCTATCCACAAGCTTCGCTCAACCTATCAAAAGCAGGTGTTGGTCGAAATCTTGAAGACAATCCATCTCGAGAGATGCGAGTATATCTACGGTGATAGAAGAGCAGGATCCTACGTGGATGGAACCCTTTCATCGAATTAGTAACGCAAGGCACGATCCCTCTTGAAAGATGGAAGCCCGGCGAAACTGACCGTAAGGCTGCAGGAGAATCGACTTCGAACAATGGCTGTCCTCTATTCGACGTTGTCCTCCAACCATGGCTTGATGATGTCGGCCCAATTCATGGCAGACTATTTGTGCTCCCGCGGCGATTCGTGCGGAGTATATGCAGTAGTTAGTATGCACGCAGGACCAGATCTGTAGTAGCAAGAAGCTTGCGGTCTTCGGTTACTATGGCCCACCTTGCCACCGCGCAGCGCCTTGACATGTTAAGGAGTTTTGTGCCATGATGATTTCAAGTACTATAAGACTAATCCGCGCCAACCTATTACACGGAGCTTGAAAACACCCATCACCCTTCCACCATGGCCATTCACAAATGGCGGTTCGAACATCGCTGGTCCCTATCCCTGTTGCAGCGGTGGGAGGATTGGAATTCCTTATCGTGGGCTATTGACTACTTTACATTAAATGGATCGACGCGAGTGCGATCACCCTCCAATCATAGGGAATCAGCGGTTAAATATTTGTTATGGGACAACATTGTGTGCGTTTTGGCATTCATGTAGAAATAGTCTATGGACAATGGGAAACATTTCTGTGATAACCGTTCAAAGGGGACTGGTATTATTGCAAGATTAAAGCATCTACACAGCGCATTTTGGGGCGGTCGGTTTTTAAACCACCCACAGACCAATGGTTTGGTTGAGGTGCAATCGAAGTCTAGGCGAAGGACATAAAAGCACGCCTGGGATAGACATAAAAGGCAGGTGGGTTAGAGGATTATCACATGTCCTGTGGGCCGCATCGCACAAATCAAAGGTAGTCACAGGGGGACATCCCTTCTCTCTTGTCTATGGGACAGAAGCCGTTATACCAGCGAAAATCGGAATGCAACTATACGAACCGCGGGGTCAATATCGAAACCAATGACGATGAGCGACGTAAGAGAACTTGGAATTTGGAAGAAAGGCGTGAACAAGCAGCATACGTGAGGAAAAAAGCGAAGTCGCAACTGAAGGGATCTATGACGCTAAAGTTAGAGGAGTCTTCTATTTTAGACCAGGAGATTCTGTGTTATAGTGCTCTAAACGCACCCGAGCCACGGCGGAAGACTCACAGGATAAGATCGGACCAAAGTGGGAAGGACCCTACGAGGTTACGGACGCACTTAGAAAAAAGGAGCATACAAGCTGCGGGACATGGATGGGCGTGAGAGATGACCCCCCGCCAGTGGCATATCTTGCAATCTCAAGAATTGTATCTTTAGGGACGTAAGAGCTCACTGGGGTATATGCTTTCTTATGTTTTTTCTTTTAAGACAAATGTTTTTATTTTTTGCAAGTACATACTTATATGTCGCGGTTTATAGCTAACTTCCCGAACAGTTCATTTTCGTGGCTATTGTGCAGTAACATATTTATGTATCATTATTGTTGTTTACACTATTTGTGCCTACGCGGCGTGCATGCACCTAATAACCCCACGCTGGGAAAAGGATTGAGTAAACCTACTAAATGACTCCCCATTGTGTAAGAGGGTTGCAAACCCATCAACATTGGATCATGAATCCTTGTTAAACACCTTTCTTCAAGACGTTTGGAGTAAGTTTAACTGACGATTCCACGATTGGATGCGCAGCAGCTCATAAGTTGCACGTTTAAAAATTAGGAGTCAAAAATTTTTGACTTCTTGATATGGTATTGCGGTTCGCCGATTGTATTTGTAATGTCAAACCCATACATGTAAACTTAGCCGATTTCGCGTCATGATCTTGTGTAATGGACTAGGTTCGGCAACAACGTTTGACCAAATACACATCACAAAAGAGACTTTCATTGCAAACGGCAACTATTGTGCACAAAACATATTGTCAACTATTATAACTTATCTGTGCGCGTACAATCGCACCAGTAAACAACACAAACAACCCATTAGTTTGGGTCCCAAAGGAACTAACACTTTTAGATACAAGAGCACGGTTTAATAATCAAAATTTACCCATCATATACACAAAAATATCGATATAGTTTACACAAGGAAGAAAAGCCATAGAATGTTTGTGACAAATGACTTTGTCTGACCTGAGCATCTTGGTATGCAGCATCTCCAGCCTCCTCAAGCTTCCCCAGAAGTTCACTATCCTTAGGTAGCACAGTCGCCACGCTAACGGGTACCCCATCAGAACGGGGGATGTGTACGATTGCTCAAACAACGACGATAATATTGCCCTTTGCACTTTTAACCCTCCCTTCTTTTTACAAGCCTTTTATGGGCATGGGCCTCCCAGGTGATTCTTCAGCGGAATCTCCCTCTCAAGTGCAAAAGGATTTAGGATATCACGCAGACAGGAAAAGATAGGAACCTGTAGTTGCGCCACATCCGGCTTGAGAAAGTAATTAGGCTGGCCATCAGCGCCCTCGGAGGCATGCCTAGCCAAGGTTAACCCCGCCATTATCACATCTATGGGGTAGTCCTGGTCACGCTCCAGCTGTGCAATATGAGGTAGCTCTAACAGTTTCATCGCCTCCATCGCAGCAAATGTCCTCATATGGCTTTATCATTTATACCCGGGTTTTTGGGGTACATTGTGCGGCAGGCACTGTCAGCAACTCTTTTCATGGAGTTTCCCAGCTTCCGGCTATTACCCAAGTTGCAATGCACACTTCACAACACCCCAAAGGGACTGCATGTGACATCCTGAGATTCCAAAGTGGCTCATTGGCAGCATGGGCAGCATGGCTTATGAGCCACCTAGCGCTCAGCAATGGCGGAAACAAACATGTGAGGACAAAAGCTCCTCTTCATACTCAATACTATGTTTACGCTGCTTCTTCTCCTCTGCTTTCCATACTTGCCCTTCCACACTCTGCGAAACTCATCCATCCTGCAAAAATGATTGTTACTTACCCCCTCCAAATACTTACCGCCATCGTGAAACTTGCTTGTTCCTGCCGCAGCATTCCGGCCGCTTCTTGACTCTACCTTGACAAGCAGTTAGTGCAATTTTTTCCCGCAAGGTTCTGTGCTAAGATCCTCGAAGACTCTGCCTCCGCCCGGCGAATCTGCCAACATGGTGTCTTTTAGCAGATGATATCTTCATTCTTCTGTACACTAGGATGCGTTCATTAAGAAAAAACCTTGCCCTCAGCGCGCACGAGCGACGGCCCTATGCGCAGTTGTAACCTATCCAAAATCCCATAAGCTGATATCTCTGGAATCATACCTCTAACACCTTGGGTTAGTGGGGAGGGGTGGGACTGTTCAGCATGCGTCACAGGCTTAGTGGAAAAATCGCTTAGTTAGCTTCGACCACTCGCACAATGGCAAAAAAAAACCACTAATGAGGATTGCGCATTGCTTTAATCATGATTGCGTACCTTCTAACATTATTACTGGATGGATATAGAAGCTAAATGACTCATGGGGGGAGGGTCTCGATCACCTCCATTGGCAGCTAAGGTGGGCTGTAGCATCTGGGGTTTCTTCCTCAGTCACGATGTGCTCAAAACCTAGACTGACATGACGCACCCCTATTTGATGGCCACCCGCGCCGGCTTCTCACCAGTAGCCATCTTACTTTCTATCCCAGAAATCAACTGCTGCGACTCAGAGCTCCTTGAAGAAACAATGCTTGCTGCGTTCTGGCCTGGGGGGGCTCCACAATTAGCACCCTGGTACACTGAGCATGTGGCTGTGGGTGCTCAGTACATAGTACTCTCCGCCTCTGGTTTGCTCCAGTTGCAAGTTCATCTGTGCGCTCCGCGGGGTACGGTACTTTCCAACAGCGGCTCCTCACCATCTCTTTAAAAGGGCGCCACCCCTTGGGTCACCAAGCTTGGGCCTACTTTGATGAACACACCCTCTAAACAAATCCATCTCTGCGCGAAAACAATGGGGAAAAACCCTAAAACAAATGGTTACATAAGCTTTAAATAAGAAAAGAGAGCTTTACACTACTAAACGTGGGAGAAGGAAGGACAAGCACCCAAACCACGGCCGTCATCGCCTAATAAAAACATCGCACTTCCTCGGGGTTTGGAAATAATACGACTAATGCCCTGTGGCATAGAAAGGCTTCCGAGTATGCGTTGATGGGAAATACGGTTCTCATTTATAACGTTTCCGGCATCCTCATATACTATACGACCCGGGTGGGGTGAACGGCTCATCCCTCGGCAATGACCCCCGGGTATAGAATGCGAAGTCCCAGGGGATCCAAACGCTCTTCTACCCAGAAAAAATTCTCCCTTCCAACGCCCCCCCCCCTCCCCCCCCACCTTAAAGCATCTAATTTCTTGTTGTTGTAGCACTGCCAATTAACGACGACACGTTGGCAAACGATACTACCAGATATATGTGTTGACACGAGGTGTGTAGCGGGCGCTGTCGCTGATAGGCGGCCAGATAAATGGTATGTGGGCCATGAATTGCCTTTTGGCGGCAATTAACCTCAAATATGGGTATTTTTCGCCGCGCCTATGACAGTGCAATGGGGAAATATGAAAGACGTTAACTGATTTAGGACGTTTACACATAAACATGAAAGGGAGTAACAACGTTGATTGGGAAATTCAAAGAACACGTGTGTATACCCACCTTCCCCACTGGGATAATTCCGCTATACTTGCATCAGCAGCCGGCACTACCGGGTGCCAGTGGGACTGGATGTAATACTCAGATGTGAACTCACGAAGTTCCTCTCTATTTATTGCTGAGGTATGAATCAAGCAAGGTAAGTCTGCGAAAACCATGATTTGTGAAAAAAGGTTTGGTATGCGCACGCGCGTATTACCTATGTATGGTTTCTGCTGATTAATGGAAGCTTTATCGATGGTGGTGGAAGAGATTTTTTCTTTATTGTGGCACTAACAGTGAAATGGAGGCGACCCCTTATATAGGGCAAGTTGTTACTGACACGACGCACGGTATTTATGAGTAAACGTGTCCCCCCCTTGCCTATTCGTGTGGTGGGGTTGCAAAATTTAGCTTTGTTCTAGCTACCTTTGTTCTCCGAATTTCGCAAGAGGCTCTTTTTGCGTACTCTAGTGGACTAGATTCATTGTTACTGGGCGGGAATAATTTCTTGTTCCTTCCTTAATACGCTATCCAGAGAAAGAGATTTGCACGCGACTATTTGTAGTCTAGCTCCGCGGCGGTGGGTCTTACCCAGCGCATTACTTGACTGGGGGGAACATGATGATTGTATAGTCTGACCTCGGGTCTTGAAACGCCGGACAGCGGAATCCTAGTACTTTACTCAGGCCCATAATGATGGGGCCATTTATCGACTTCAATACGGTGGTTTCCAAGGAGGCCCGAATGGTACTGCCTATGGAGAAGCCCATGACATAAGGGCTATCACGATGAGGATTTAGGCCCATGAGGCCCAACTTGAGCAGCAGAACGTGCGTAGGTTATCTATAACACCGTTACGAACAAGTCGATAATCATGAGGTGGGCCCACTAGTTACTAAATTAACGGTGGGGGACTATTGGGTTCTAACCCTAATTAATGGGACAAAGGACCATTAGGGTTCGGTGAAGTCATATATAAATGTGCACACACCCGATCTGCATCGGGGATGCTCTCAGCATCCCTAACTTTATACCTAAACCTATACGGATTACGTACTCTTCTCGCGGAGGTTAATGTGGGAGACAATCCCAACGGTAAGCCTAACGGTGATTTGCTTTATTAGTGTCGAGGTATCAGTCATCAATGTCTTTAATGATACAGTTCCGGAGCCTAGAGATCGGTATTTCACATAATTCGGACCTAATCAAGGATCGTCCAACTTTTGTTTTCAATAGCAGTTATATATATTACCAAAGATTTGTTAAAGAGCTGTATGTGCTTTTTCTACTTTAGCTTTTAATCTTCTTTTTCTTTTGAGCTTCTGCTTATAGTTTCATTATGTAGTTGTTGTACTTCAGGTGGATCTAATAAGTACTTTGTTAATAAGCATTTAGCTTTTCTTCTATACGTAGTTTTCCTAGTGTTGATGTGCAATCTTTTTGTTGCTTCATCTGTGTATGTTTGACTTTGTTGTATAGACCTTTTGTTCGTAGATGGCAGCTCGAAGGGGTGCGCTAGGGGCTGCTGTTGTGTAGTAGGTTGTGCTTTATCTCGGGTCATATAGATGGGGTTCTGGTTCGGGTAATAGGGCGGCGGTGAAGGTGGAGGGGGGTTGATGCTTTCGATTGTGTTTTGTTTGTTTGTTTGTGTTTTTGTTTTTTGGATGTATTTGGTGTTTTTTTTCTTGTTTTTGGGTATATGTTGTTTGTGTGATTTGTTTTTTTTTGTATCGGTTTATTGTTTTTTTCTGTTGTGTATTTTTTGTTGTTTTTTTTGTTATTTGTCGTGTTTGTTGTTTTGTTTTTTCCCCCCCACTCATCTGTTTTGTTTGAGTTGGTTTTTTGGTGTTGTTTTGTCGTTTTGGTGCGTTCTGTTTGTTTGGTTTGAGTTTTGTTGTGTGTTGTGTTTTGTTTGATGTGTGGGTTTTTTGTGTTTCTGGTTGGTTTTTTTTTGGTTGGTTTTTGTTTGTTTTGGGTTTGAGATGTTTTTGGTGTGTGATGTTTTTTGATTGTGTGTTTGTTTTTTTTATGTATTATTTGTTTGGTTGTGTTGTTTTGTGTTTTTGTTTTTATTTGTTTCTTGTTTGTTTTGTTGATTTTCTTCTTGTTATTTGTCGGCTTGGGGGCTTTTGTACTATGTATTGTTTTGGTTGTCGGCTTTTTTTGTTTTTGTTTTTGTGTGTGTTTGCTTTGACTGGTTGGTTATGTTTTTTTTAGATTTTTTTTGTGTTTTTTTTGTGTTTTGTTTTTGTGTTTTTGTAGTGCTGTTGTGTTGTTGTTTTGTTTGTTGTGTTTTTTGGGGTTGGTTTTTGTGTTGGTGGTTTTTCTTGTTGGTTTTGTTTTGTTTTTGGTTTTTTTGTTTTTTTGTTTTTATTTGTTTTTTTTTTTGCTTTTTTAGTTTTTTGTTATGGTCTTTTTTTTTTGGTTTTGATTTTTCTAGGATGATTTTTGTATTGTTTTTGTTTTGTGTTTTTGTTTTTTGTTTTGTTTTTATTTTTAGTTCGTGTTTTGTGTGTGTTTTTTTCTGTTTGTTGTTTTATTGTATGTTTTTGTTTATTTTTGTTTTTTGGTGTTGTTGTTTTAGGTTTGATTGTTGTTTTGTATTGTTTATGAATATTTATTGTCATCTAATATAAATGATGTATGTCGCATTGTCTCTAAGAGATGAAATCGATTTGCTTTTTGGTTTATATTTGTGTTTGTTTTTGTTGTTTTGTTTTTTAGGTTTTATTTTTTTATTTTGTTGTTTTTTTTTCATGGTTATCTGTTTTTTTTGCATATGTCGATAGTTTTTGTTTTTATTATTTTTTTGTTTGTCGTTTTTTCTTTTAAATTATATATAAATAAAATAAAAAGTATAAATACATAAATTAAATAATAAATATAAAATATTAAAAATAAAAAATATAGATCATAATATAAAATAAAAAAAAACATAATAATATAAAATTAAATATATAAAATATTAATAATATAGAAATTAAAAAGAAATCAATATTAATAATAAAAATAAATAAATAATAAAAAAATAAAAATTACATATAAAATAAATTAATTCTTTTTTCTTCTTTTTGAGTGACTGGTCCAATTCTACAACTTCTCCATCAATAGTCACCAAATGCATTTAAAGTCCTCTGCTTTAACAGATCTTCTCCATCCTTATTTCCAGAGTTCCAAGCATCTCTCATCCTATTATCTTGATTTTCCCTTGGTTATACACTCTCTTGAAAAATCCCTTGTCTTGTGACAATTGTAACACCAAGAACTTTGGTTTTATCCAAACCAACTGGTTCTTTTGCATCAAATTGTGAGCTTTCTACCAGTCTTTTTGTAGAAACTTTTTCATTCTCATTGATTGTCAATGTCCGCCCACCCCCCCACCCCCCCCCCTACCAATCTATATAGTCTATTTCTTCTAAGTCAAATTCATCAAGCTATTCCAAATCCTCATGATCCGACTGAGGACAACAGATTGATTTGCAAGTAAGGAGTATGATGAAGTTTGTTCATACTGTGAGTTATGACTAGAAGGATTAGAGACACCATAAGCGGTACTAACATCATTAGTACTGATGGTGTTCTCAGAGACAAATGCTACATTCTTTGTGCTTGAGGAAGATTCAGTAGAGCCTTTTACATCATTCTCAAAGACTCTTACGATTAATTATACAGTCATAAAGTTGGAGAAGTCCCCCCCCCCCCCCACGCACGCGCCTAGTACTCTGATTAAGGAAACTTAGAGACCTTGGGCAAGAGATTAGACCCCCCCCCCACCCCCCCCCCCCCCCCCACCCCCCCCCCCCCCCCCCCCCCAGGGGGGGGGGATCTACGGATGTGTGTATCTAATTTGCCTGCCTCTGTGGGATACACATGCCCGACTGAATCTCTAATTACATCATAAAAGACTTGAAAACCTCGTCATTAGCCTTTATGTAGTCCTTCTGTGTTTGATACAAAAGGAAACCTCCAATATGTTGCTTTAGATTAGACTTTTGAAATCTTCTGTGATTATCATTTTCACCCAATCTAGATTTGATGGCATCCCACATCTCTTTTGCATTAGTTATCTTATGAAATTTAGCAAGATGATCTTCTGGTAAAGCCATAAGCAAAGTGGTCCTAGCTTTTCTTTCTCTTTCTCTGGCTAGGATCTCTTCTGCAGTCCTGGGAGGCAGAACTTTGACTTGACCTTGTGCTATGTGGGTGATTGATAATGGACCATTCCCATTTTGTATTACTTTCCCAGATTGGTAAGTCTGTATATGGGCCAAAATAATGTTCCATTTTCATGCCTATATGTAATATTCTCCCTTCTTGAGAATAGGAAGTTTGATGGTTGAGACAGTGTGAGGAGTTTGTTGTGTTGGTGTTTGTGATGATGATGGTGGTGGTGGTGTGTTGGTGGAATTTCATCTTGTGAACCAGGACATGATTAGTTTTTGTAAGTAGAGATATATAATGGTTTTTGTTTTCTTACTCAAAGTTTCTCACAGGCTCTGATTACCACTTGTTGTTGGTCCAAATGGAAAAGATCTTTGCAAGGCTGCTAAGGGTGATAGCCAACTTGTATAAATACAGACTTCGACTATATATAACAATACTATGACTTCTATTGTATATGCGGATTCTACACAATAGTATTAAGAAGTAACAATGAAAAACTAAACTTTAATTTTATTAAATCTGTTAAAGTTGATTTACAGATTACGAACTATGAAGATATGATTGTATGAGATGCGACGCCCGGCGCTTGTTGTTCTCTCTATAACTGTCGTAGGGTTCCTTTTATAGACCAAGGATAACCCTAACAGACTTACAAAATACACAAAAGATAATACATATCTTTTCCTACGATATCTCATACATATCTCTTAAATGGTACTAAAAATATTGTATAATAAAGGTACTTAACTAAACTGAGTAGTACTTAACACTTTGTAACTGTCAAGTATAACTATTAACTATCGGTACTAAGTATTATCACAACGGTACTAAGTTAGGATATGTACTTATTCCCAACATTATATTATCTTCCTTTTTCATTTTTCATCATTTTTTTTATTTTACTTTATTTTACGATATATAGAGAAGACTTCTTTTTGGAAAATTTAAGTATAAATTTGAACTAAGACTAAAAAATATTATTGACTACATCTCAAAAATTGTTGATTTAAGTTTAATTTCCAAAAATAGCACGTATTATTAGTCCGGTTAGGAGCTTATGGGAGAAAAAGCCACAAATTACACACATGAGCTCTTAAGATTTCCAAATAATCCTTGTTTAGCATCTAACTCATACTTAACTCTATCATTTTTTGTTCTTCGCGAAGATCCGCGAATGCTTAGTCTAAAAGTTAAGGAACAAGCTAGAGCTCAACACGCTCGATCGAGTCAAAATTTATTCTTATTCTACCCAGCAGGAAAGTCAAAATTGTGACAAAACACTTATTTTGTTTTTGAAAATTTTCAATTTTTGCACAAAATCACAATATATTTTTTTAAATTTTGGTGGTAAAAACGAGATTACGTGAAAACAACGACTGCAGGCATAATCAAATCGATAGATCCTCCCCATACTAAAACTAAACATTGTCTTCAATGTTTTAAGAAGGGTCTCTATGTAAATCCTAAGGCCGTTTATTAAGTAAGCCAAAAGATAAACATTAGTCGATAAGATTTGGATATTGGATTCCTAAAATGAAGCTGAGGATATGAAGCTCTTGTGAACGAAGGACAAAAACCGAGAGCACGAGAGGCTTCAAAAATCCAGGCAATCCTGGACATACACAACAAAACATAAAACACGAGAAAAGAAGAGGCGAGCCTCCTCACAGCACAAAAAAAATACTTATTCATTACTACTACTAATTAATAATTAGGATAAGCATAGGTTGCCACCCACGAAGCACTTGTTTTAGGTCACTTAGCTTGACCCGATCCCCCATACTTGAGATGATCAAGGGGGATAGATATGGAGATGACGAACACCCAAATTAGGAGTGTTCTCTCCATGAATCATCATCGGGCTTTCAGAAATGAGCTGGAAAGCTTTAAAGCCCCGATGTGATGAAGAAGGAGGAGATTTCTCCTTTGAAGCAAGAACACCGTGATTGAAAGCTTTGTCTTCATTTTCGGATGAAAATGGAAGTAAAGTATCAATCATGGGGGAATGAGTAGCAAGAAATCTCGTGGATTTGACTTTAATGCATATCCTCAGATCGTAAATCTTGTTTCTATCTCCGGAAGGAGAAGAAACATTAGGATCGGATCCGAGATCATTATGAGAAGGAATGAAGTCGAAATCCAATTGAAGGGCGGGATGGGTGGGCAAAATATTAGGCATATCCACGGGGATGTCTTCCACCACATCAATGGTTGAATCTCCCGAATTAGGATAATCAACATGAAATGATTCGAACTCGGGAAAGGACGTAGAATTAGTGTTACCTTCCGAGTCGAAATCATCACTGTCAATACCCAGTGGTATTAAGTCATCCGGACAGGGAAATATATCAATCTCTTCCCTAAGAGAGTCACTATCCTTAACGGGGATAAGAAATATGGGAAGAGACTCGATGATAGTATTAAAATTGTGTTGAAAAGCTTCCGGTGGTCGGGGAGAAGAGTTATTGTAAAGCAAACTTTCCAAAAACAAAATATCACCCTCCGGATCAAGGTTGATATTATCAATTCCTGGTGGAATTGATTAGAGACGAGTGAGTTCACCGGCGAACTCATCGAGAAGAAAATCAATCTTGGGAGGGGAAGCCATGAAAGTATCATGATTGACTAATGATTCAAGAAGATAAGACTCGGCATCAAAACGAACATCTTTCGGCGTAGAATCGAGGTCTTCATTATGAATCAGATTAAACTCACTAGAAATGATTTCCTCCTCAAGATCAAAAAGAGGGTTCGAATAAGTTTTAAAACTCATTTCGTGTATAACCTCCTCATGACTTGACTCATCATCACTAGAGATAGAATCGTCGAAGAGAGGATTGGAAAACTTTGAAAAATTTGTCGTTTGAGAATCATCACAATCGGGCACATCTCACTCACATTCGTCCTTGGACTTACTTGGGTTTTGGACAAGGTTCTCAACACTAGACTTTATGAATTCGTCCGATTTCGTTTCCGAAATAGTGTCAAGATGCTCATCCTCCATTATGAGAGAGTCAACGGGCTTCTCGGGTGTGATTGCAATAGTATACTCCTCGTCATCATCATCGTCATAGAAAAAAGAGTTGAAATGTCACGAAGGATAAGTACTAAGATTAGCCACCTACTCTAGTTGCTCTTTTTCCTTTTTCCTAATTTCAATACTCATTTCTTGAGGAGGTTGATGAATGACGGGAAACTACGGGGGTTCAATTTGGTCAAAACCAGAATAATTAGAATCATAACACGGATTAGGATCGTAATAATTCATCAGTTGACATTGAAAATTCTCGTGAGGACCCTCGCAATTTTCACAATAAGGCTCATCGAAGATCAATTTATCACATTGAAAAGTCTCATGAGGACCCCTACAACGGGTACAACAAAGATACTGTGGAAGACTTGGTGAAGTTTGTGGGAACTCATCATAGTTTTGATTGTAGCATGGTTTCGGGTTTGGAACTTGCGGTGTACAATAGTGACCATAACGAGCATCGTTCCCACATAACTCACAAGAGTATGTCTGATACTTGGGTTGTAGAGTGTAGTCAGAAAAGTTTGGAGAATTATTAAAAGAATCAGGATTTGGATTAATGACTGAATTGCACATATAACAAAATCCATCTCTACAAGTTTTTCCATACTGCTCACAAATACACCGGTAACAACGATCTTCATCTTCGTTCATACGACTTTTACAATGAAAACAATGACGATAGTCGAATGACGCCATAAGAATTAAACATTTAAGAGGGATATGAAGAAGAATTAAATGACAAAGAGGTTAAAGGAGATTATTTTTGGTTTTTCATATTTTATTAAAGGACAAAATGAGATCGAATAACTTAAACCGATAATCAACTTGCTTCACGGTAGCCCTCTAAAAGAAAAACGCACAAAGGAGCGGAGGAGCGGGAAAGCGCGAAGCTATTAAAAACCTTCTCCTTTCGGGTCGTAGTTCCTCAGAACAACCCTCCTTATACCCCTCTTATAGTTTGTTAATCGATTAAAGGTGAGCCGTACCTCACAAGTGACACAAAGGCAAGCTTTAAATCTTTGATTCGGGAAATTATTATGATAATGCTCAAGTTGAGAGCATTATATTGATGGTTTTTTTTATTATTTATAGACAATGTTTTTATGTTTTTGATTTTTCTTGTTTTTATATATATACAATAAAAGAAAACGAAAAATATTTTTTTATTTTTATATATTTATAATAATAAGAAGAAAATATTCACAAACGAGAATGAGAACTTCACGAGGGAAGGGTCTTCAAACACTAATCTTCAAACGTAGACACGAAAATCGTAGCACACCTCCCCGGCAGCGGCGCCAAAATAATGATAACCAAAAATTTCTTACTATATATAAATATAATATAAATATATAAATATATAATAATAATCAATAATTATAATTCAATTATAGTATACGTATTCCGAAAGACTCAAAAAATTCCCTTTGTCCAAAGGAAAATCCAAAATCTCCCGGATCGTTTCCCAACGAAGTGTGAATTGAAGATCGAGAACGTTTGTGATCGCGTTTTTGAATGGTTAAAGATTTTTAGGTTGGGATTTCTAATTCTACGATTAAAATGCAAAAACGAATAAGCAAAACCTAAAAACGAAAGCAAACGAGGGATTTAAACCTAAAAACAAGAACGGGGTCAAATCCCGTTCTTTAAAAAACAAAATTTTGAAATTTTAAACTTACGAATGCAAATCTAATTTTACTAGGGCCTAAATGATAAAAGAAAATTTTGAAAAAAAAGAAATATATTTTTTTGACTTTTAATTTTTTATTATGAATTAAAAACGGATTTAATTTAAAAAATTAATAAAAAGTACTAAACGATTTTTGAAAATTCTAAAAAATTGTACCAAAATACTTTAAGCTATGAATATCCTAGGAAAACTACGAACTTGGAAAAACAACTTATAAATAAGCTAGACATAAGCCCTAAATGGCTGAATGCTAAAAAGGGAAAAATGGTATAAGAATTAAAAGGTGCACAAACTAACCAGATGGCCCTACTGGTGCCGCTGGTTAGTGTGTGTTTGTGTGGGACTTGTGTGTGCTATAAGGGAGGTCTAGGGGTCGAATCCTTGGGCCTCCCTTTTTGCTAATTATTATTTTTATTTCTTTTTGCAAATTTGTAAAACAAGATAAAATAAACAACTTTAAAAAAATGACTTTTTACTAAATCTTAAAAATAAGCAAAAAGAAATGATAGAATTTACTTTTTTTTACTCTAAGTCCTAAAGGCTAAACTGTTAAACAAATTTAAGCACAAATAAGCTGGGCTAACTAACAAATAAGCTAAAACAGGTAAACCCCTACCCCTAATAAGCTAATGCAAACAAAATTAAGCAAGGAAAATAGACAGATAAGCTCTAAAAGAAGCAAATAAGCTAAGGGCTAACACTGACAAGCAAACAACTAAGGGACAACTCTTTGGGCTTATTTTTAAACACCTAAAGGGAACCTTGTGGCTTAATGAGTTGCACACCTAAAAAGCTTGACCAAGGGGCTACTAAAATCAGCAAAGAAGTTAAAGTTTGAAACTAAATTAAGCTATAAAAAGGCTTGTGGAAAAGGGCTTCTCACACAGATGTGCTCAATTTTGGTTTTCTTAAAAAAGCAAACTGGCAATAAGCAGGCCTAAAAACAAGCTAACAAATAAGCTTCAAAATGAAAACTAAGTTAAAACAGATGGAGTTTGCCCTCTAGTGAGCTTATGCTCAAGATTTCAAAAGCTAAAAACAGTTTTAAGTAACTGAAAATGGGATTGAAAAATGGCTGTTTTAACTAGAAAGACACTTAACCAAAAAAATGACAGATTTTAACAACACAATAGTAAACTTAAAATAGACTTAACTAATGCATTTGACACTTAAAAGCAACCCAAAAACAAGACTCAAAAACAGGTTTTAAAATCCTTAATCTAATAAGCACCTACAAACTGATTTGAAACCACAGTTTAACACAACTTTTAGAAAAACCTTAAAACAATCTTAAAGAGTCAAAAACTTTTGAAAATTGATTAAGAACAACTAAAAAAAGGTTGTACAAGTTTGCAGAATGACCCAAAGGTTTTTAAACCAAATTTTGACCCATTTTCAGTCTTGTCCCAAACACCTTTTTAAGTTACAAAATCAAATTTTAAGCTTCGATTTCAAAGTTTTAAGCTGAGAATTTTAAAGACAAATGACGACAGAGCAATGTTAAGCAAGAATAAACAAAAAGAACAAAGCAATAAGCACTTAGATAAGCAACAAAGCAATAAGCAGTAAAAGGCAAATCAAGACAGTTTAGCATAAAAACTTAAATAAATCGCATCAAAGCAATAAATAAAGACAAGTAAGCATAAATTAACATAAATAAGCATAAATAAGCAGTAAATAAGCAATAATAAGCACTTGAATAGTAAATAAGCTAAAAATGAAAAAGTGAAACTTACAAAAGCCCATTGCTTTTGGCAGTGAAATAAGCTTTCAAATCAGCTTATACAAACCTATATGCTTCCCAAGAAGCTCTAACCCAAGGCCATTCATAATTTACCTTGTTCCATTGATTTTTGATATTTTTGTGATTTTTGAATTTTTTTGACAGAAATGTAAACTGGCTTTTACATAAACTTTGAATGACTCAAAGGCTTACACAAGAGCTTAACAATGGTATTTAAATGACAATTAAGGTAAAAGACAATATTTAAAGAAAACTTAAACTTTCATTAACTTAATCAAAATTACAATGCAAGAAATTTAAATGACAAGTAATTTAAAAGACAAGTAATTAAAGTGCAATATTAAAATTGGTACACATTTGTTAATACAAAGCTATAGACTTAACAAAATTCGACAAAAATACAAATAAGCTACACTATGCCTATTTATACTAAAAACCTAAGGTCTTGAGCTTCACAGGTGTGTTTCTTTACTGAGTGCTTCAAGCTTGTGTGTTTGTTGTGTGAGAGAGATCAAAAACCCAATATCAGCCTTCCATTTTTCTTTGTACCCAAGTCTTATGATCATAACCCTTAATTTATGTTGTCCAATAAGATGTTGAGGGATTGCCAACATGGCAATTGGTGTTTTGTGAGTGGGGTAAAGGTAGATGGTGATATATTTGTCTAAGGTTGCAAGGTTTGAGGTTGAGAGTGACAGGGAAACAGTATTAATGGTGTTTGGTGAGAAATTTGTTATGAAAGGGTGCAGGGTAAAGTTTGTGGGATACGGCAAAAGTGATCCCTCATTGTGTAATGTTTGTTTGCACCGAAAGTCCTTGTAGTGATATAATTTTAGGGACTTGGCAGGTTAAGCCCTCCAAGGTGTTATTTGTGTTTACATAGTTAGTCCATGTGGGACTAATGACAGTTAAGTTGTGAAGGGTTTTGGACATAACAACAGTTAAGCTTCTTGGGCCTTTTATGTGTTTTGGGCCGGATTGTATATAAAAGGGATTTGGGCCATGTTATTTGTAATGGTCTTCAATAATACACTAATGGGCTGACACGGCCCATTAGATGGGTACGGGTGGGCCCATTAAGTGTTTCTTCGGTTTCGGCTTCTGCATCGACCTTTGACTTTGTTGGGGTTGACTTTGGCTTTGACTTTAACTTTTTTTGGATTTTGACTTGTCTTTTACGCTCTTCCATTCCGTGCTTGGTTTTGTCGTTTTTGGCTTTGTTTTTTGTCCTTTTTGTCGGATATCCGTTTCCTGTACAATATAAGTGAAAACATACAAATACAATGTATTTTTAGTACGTTTTTGGTCATTTAAGTCTGGCTTTAAAGGTAAATGGTATGTGTATTTAAGCACATACCAATAGTCTATCCTATACTTCCCGCGATTCCGACTCAGTCCAAATCATATAGGAGGTAGGATATCCAGGTTGCAGTGATTAATCTCAACTATTCCCAAAACTTATCTAATAATCTATACAAATTATTAACTCCCTCTGAAAGAGTTCCTGTGCTTTTTAAGTATATTGAGTGATAAGTGTGGAGACCGGTTAGTTCCTTCACTAGGGGTCAGAGTCACAGATCCTCCCTAGTACCCGATTGATCCCATATTAACTAGATAATCTAATAATGAGGCAAGCAAGGTCCAAACCACCCGTACTACCAAAACCCAGGGTTACACGATAGTTAAGGAATATCTAACAAAACCATAATCTAACAGGAAATAAACGTCATAAAAACAGTAATTACATAACTAGGCCAACACTTTAAGTGCTTAGCCGCTCATGGTAACAGAAACACAACAAGAAATAGAAGTAATCATAGATTGAAAGTTCATAATTCTTACAGTATTAGTATTTGAACAATTAAATACAAAAAGTAAATAAAGTGTGATCTCCTTTGGACTCCAGGTGGAGTTCTTCGAAGGTTAGAAGCCTTTGTCGCCTCTCCAATTGGCTATAGAGGAAGTGATGTCGAAATAGCTTGAATGAGGCCTCTATTTATAAATTTTAAACCTTTTACGATGCAACCAATAAAGGTGTAACACCGTAACCTTTATACACAGCATTCTATAATTAAGCATTTATTACGACGTAACCAGATATGGTGTTACGCCGTAACCTTCAAATAATTTCCATAAATTCGTGATCTTCATTCCATATATGTGGATCTTCATGGTTATAGCGTAACTAGATAAGGTGTTACGCCATAACTTTATCTTGGGTAATATTTCCTTCTAAATATTTGTTTACTGCGTAACTATATATGGTGTTACGCCACAACCTTGTCCTTGATCTTCGTACTTGCTTAATATATGTTACGGTGTAACCATTTTTGGTGTTACGCCGTAACATTCTTCAGATAATTACACTTTAAGTCCTTTTCCCTTGTTTGTTGTTATTTTAATGCATTTCACCTGAAAACTACAAAATGATAGAAAATATCTTATTTTTGAGTATTAGTGAAATATTTGCAGGTAATATAGGCGGTATTTTGCTACTAAAAAGTATTAAATATTTGATGTTATCAAATATCCCCCCACTTGACTTCTGCTTGCCCTCAAGTAGAACCTGTTAGAATATTTCATAAAAAGATTTCTCGAAAATTACTTCAAGAAATGAATCTATAAAACACTTATGCTAGAAAACATCGAAGCCGAACACCTCACGAAAAGGGGATAAAAAGCCACTCAGCTCTCCACTAGTCTAAGTGTTTTTATTTTTGGGGTGATCGCTCAATTGCACAGTCATAGCAAGTATTATATCATAAACTTAGATAGTACACAAATCTGCACCAGTTAGAATTAGGGTCTAAATAATTCTCGAATGCAACAATGGTAATATGGTTTAAAGGATGATAAAGGGGTTAGAATAGACATGGGATATACATTTAATGGTTGTTAATAAAAACACAAAATAAATAGTCTAAAGTAATCTAAGGTTGTCATAACTAGCCATTGTCCATCCATAGGTCCAAGAGTTTAAGTCCGAAAATCTGATCTTTAATAATGGGCTACTAGCTCCATTCGTCATAATTATTGAGATGTCTTGGTGCAATAATGGGCTACTAGCTCCATTCTTCATAATTACTTAATTTGCACCATCTTTATATTTTTTAGCACATGGGTGGTTTTTACTTGCACCATCTTTTCTTTCTTTTTAAACATGCAAATGCTACAGGAGTTTATATCTATTATTGTTACCTCTGCATCATTTGATATTATACGCACATCCCCCCACTTGAGATGAACAATGTCGAAAGTGATGGTATAAGGGGGTCTTTGTAGATCATAACTGATTGGTCTTTCATGAATGCATAAAATTTTCATTTCCATTCCCATGAACCATAGACTTAACTAGCTAGAAATTTCAAAACAAAGATAACTGTAGACTTTAAGGCAAAATGGTGTAACGATACATATAACATTGGGTGAAAAAATAGATTGGTTTAACAAGGATGATCTAGGGGTATCTTGCACTAATAATGAGTGCAACAAAAGGTTTTATCATGGGAGGTCAACAAGTTAGTGTAACAAGTCGATAAACACACATATATAGGCTATTTGGGTGCTGTCCTAAGTGTTGCCTTCTTGAACTATCTATTCCTACTAATCAATTAGGTCTCGAAATGATGTACAGGCCAAGTTCAAAAGTCTACAATACTACCGGCACACTCAATATTTTTGGTTGATTTTTTAAATAATATGATGGAAACGGAATATTAGGCTTAAATCTCACCAAGTAATAATAAAGGGTAATGTGCATTCGACAAAGATTTATTCTAGTTATTTAAGAAAAATTTGTCAAAAATTTTAAAATTGGCATAATTTTAAAAGAAAACTAGAAAACCAAAGGCAAAACATACGTCAAGTATTAATTATACTCCCATCCCCCCACTTGATTTGTACAATGTCTCTGGATATGAAATAAAAAGGAAAGAGTAGAATTAGGACAAGAAACTCCCTGAGCATTGCTTCGAGATTTGAAATATGGTGGAAATTTTTAGATTATCTCCGTTTTTACGCAAGCTCTTTATCCCCTGTGATCATAAAAACAAACCAAAGCATAAAATCATTCTACAAGAATTATGAAGTGTACAGGAAATACAAACCTAACTCACTTTCGTAGGAATCACGGTTGCATTTAGCATATGTAACAAGCCTTTTAAACCACTTGGTGGCCTAAGTGGATGAGTTTTGACATGTTTAAAACTTAAAATTTTAGTATTTTAGAAGGAGGTTACAGCGTAACTCTGGTGATTACGACGTAATGAAATGGTATGAAATTTTTTATGTTTTTAAAGAGTCACGGCGTAACCGTGAACTGGATTACGTCGTAACTATAATGGTTACGGCGTAAACTAAAGTTGTTACGCCGTAACTATTGTAGATTTAGCAAAGTTACAACATGATTATGTGTTAAGCCGGTCTCGATAAATGCCTCCTGGCTGCTAGATCCTATAAAACAAAGTTAAAAACATACAAACCAACTAACATGCAGAATGAAAGATAGTCATGGGGTGCCTCCCACAAATTGCTTGATTTTGTTTGAGTTACGAGCTTGACTCCACCCTTATTTGCCAATTAATAAGGTGTTCCTTCCCTCACTTGAGATTAAGTGCAAGTGAGGGTAGCAATGAACATCATGATTGTGTAAATTTGCTACTGGGTAGGGGAATGACAAATGAGAACCATACTGTTGCTGAGATTTAATTTCCCTTGATGATTGGCTCACTGGGTGTAGTAATTTCTGAATGAAGGTCTCACAATCATATGTCTTTATAACAGGGTTATCATATTCCTTTTTGGCAACCTTTTTAATATTAGAAAATTCCTCCTCGAATTTGTTTAATTGCTTGTTAGACATAGAATTTGTAGCCGACGCTACATAATCGATGTCAGGTGGTGTGATGTGAACCGTCTGATGGGTCAAAGGTTGCATTACACTATCATTTAGAGAAATATCATAATCCTGTCCCTCTTCCCTTACAATTTTATCCTTATCATGGACTGGTCCCAGTGGTATATATGGTTATACCACTGGTTCAAGGTTGGGTAAAATGTGTATCGTAGGTGTTAGAAATTGCCTCAGCCTTTCTATATCCTTACATATATTGTCCTAACTGACATCTATGTCCCCTTCATCTTCCTGAGCTTTCTCAGGATTTCCAATCATGCGAACGTTTCGCGAGTTCTGTAAGGGCTACCCATTTGTTTCTTCAATTGTCCTATAAACGGCGTAGGTGATAAGTCATGAGGAACCGACTCCTTCATGTTTTCCTTACCCATTGTCGTTATTTACTTGACCTTTTCTCTTGTATTAGTGAGGACTTTATGGGTTAATTGATAAGATTTTTCCTGTAGGTTCTTTGTTGTAGTTTTAAGTGCCCTTATGTTCGATTCCATGTTTTCAAGGATCTTCCTCATCCTTTCATCATCTGTGATCTGTTTTATAATTGTGTCTTCGCAAAATTTGATGATGGTTTCTTCCCAGGATTCCATATATCTTCTATGCTTGATTGACTCATCCTCTTTTTTAAGAGGGTACTCTTTGGTTGGATGTTCCCTTTTGAAACTTTCGTGAATGGCATCAACGTTGTCCAGGACATCATTTATTCTTTCCCTAGTGGTTGTTTCATCATACCAGTCATGCGAATGGTCTGCCATGACTTCTATTGATTCTATGGCTTGTGTTGATGTCATCAGAGGAATGAACCCGTTAGAGTCAAGAATTTTACGGGTGGAGTTGTCTAATCTAGTTTAGAAGATACGAACCTTCTGTTGACAGTTCAGATCATGCAATGGACATTGGTAAAGAAGATCATTGTATCTTTCCCAAGCATGATACAATGTCTCGTCCCTCTCTTGCTTGAAATGGTGGATTTCTCCTAATTTCTTGGCAGTTATGAAAGGGTGACAATATCTCCAAATAAATTCTTTTTAAGGAGATCCTATGTAGTGATTGTCCCTGCTAGAAGCCTGTTTTTCCCTCTTAAGGCTCGTCCCTTGAGTGTAATTGGAAATACCCTAAGCATAATTGCATCATGAGTGACGCCAGGGAAGTGAAAGAGATCCACAATCTCTAATACCGTACGCATATGTTCGTAAGCGTCTTTGGTATGTGCTTAATTACACATACCTTTTGCCTATAACAATGTGCCTAAAATGACCAAAATATACCAAAAATACATTGTATTTGTGTGTTTTGTGATTTATATTGTGTAAGTAACAGATATCTAGGAAAAGGACAAAAACAAAGCCAACACGACAAAACCGAGCACGGGAATGGAAAAGCGTGATAAAGTCAAAGTCAAAGTCAACTCAAAAAGTCAACAAGTCAAAACCGAAGACGAAATCGAAGAAATCTTATCGGGCCAACCCGTACCCCACTTAATGGGCTGGATCAGCCCAATATGCTTATTTAATAATCAAAGGTCCAAAATCCCTTTTATATTAAACTTGGCCCAAACTAAGCCCAAACATAAGCTCGTTAACCTACAACTATAAACCCATTAACCCCCTTAAACCGTTAGTCCTCAAGGACTAACATTGTTAGTCCAAAAGGACTAACAGTGCAAACATATAACAAAAACAGGACTAACGCCCGTTAACTTTCATTTCACCCCTAAAAACCTTTTCCCGCCAAATTTCCCACACTATTTGTCATCTCTTTCCCTCGACCACTACACCCACAGATAAAAACAACCCTCTCCCACCTCAACCCCACTTCATAAAATAACAATTCCACCTTGGCAATCCTAAACAATACCATTCGTTAAGGAATGAAGATAAAGAATGGATTGTGAGCACTCAAAATAAAGGGCTATGATGACTTAGAGACTACTCTCACACAACAAACACACCTCACGAATGTCTCACAGAAGAAACACACTTCAAAGGCCAAGACCCTTAGCGTTTCTCTATTTATAAGACCATTGTAAGCCTTTTAAAGGCATCTAGTTAATTTTTAGAGCTTATTGTAGTTTACTTTTTAGCTTATTATCATTTCCTTTTCAAACCCTTGTAATGTTTTTAGAGTTTAATGAAATTTAATTTTTAAGTTAAAATCCTGTTTTTCTCTTTTATGCACTTCATGTTTTGAAAATGTTCGCATAAGCTCTTGTTTAAGCTCTTGTTTAAACTATTCTCATAAAGCAATAAAAAACTGTTAGGCCATTAAGAAATCACATAAAAAAGTCACCAAAAAAAAATACCATAGCTTACTTTTTTAGATGATAAGCCAAAAACGGATGGGCTTATGGACTTACCAGCTTATCATAAGATAAGCTGGAGCTTTTGTAGATAAGCTCCTTAATAGCATTTCTATCCTTGTTTTGTGCAAAGGATCAAGTAAGCCTTCATTTTCATTTTTAGCATTTTACTGTAGCACTGCTTATCTCTGCTTATTACCTGCTTATTCTTGCTTATTCATGTCATTTAGTGCTTAACTTGCTTACTTTATAGTCTTTGTTTCATTTGTTCAAGTATTTCACACTCTGCCATATTTTAGCTTAAAATACTGCTGATTTCATTAGCTTATCTAAAATGCTTATTGTCTGTTTAAATTTGCTTATTAGTCTTAGTTAAACTTATCTCATCATCTGTTTTCAAAAATCAAAGGTTTAAACTGTGTTTTATAAGCTTAAAATGGATTTTGACTTTCTTAAGGGGTGTTTGGCACTAGCAGTATTAACAAAAGTTAATACTGCTTGGTGACTTTTGACCCTTAAGTTAAATTTAGAAAGCTTAAATTAATCTTATAAGCCAGTTTAGAAAAGTCTTCAAAGTGTAAAATTCATTCCTAAGGTGTTTAGTAATCATAGTTTGAATCTGTAGGTTTTAAGCTTTATAGTTTAGCTTAATTGTTTTTTATTAAGGGCATTTTGGAGTTGTTAGCATGCTTATTTTTTATTCACAATGCAGTAGAATAGCTTGAGGATTAGGTGTGCATGTGTCTTGTGATTTTAAGCTTAAAACCGTCAAAGCATTTGCATAAATTTTTAAAGCTTAATCAGTCATTTTTAATCTCAAATTTAGATAAGTTAAAGCTAGTTTTAGGTTATGAAAATCATTGCATAAGCTCTTTAGATATAGTACTTTATTTGTTTCAGCTTATTTTATAGTTTAGACTTATTTTCTTAGTTTAAATAGGGCTGCAATAAGCCTTTTTGTCTTTTCAAAAATTTGCAAAACTCAGCATATACTGAGTGTAAGTGGCATTTTCATAAGCATTTTTTATGGCTTATCTGAATTTCAAAATGATTTTGGTTTGCTGATTATTGTATTTATAGGATAAGTTTTAAGGTGTTGTGAGTCGTTAAGCCATAAGGATCCATTTAAGTGCTTAAAATTAAGCCCAAAAGTGCCTTTGTAGGTTGTTTTAGCAGGTTTGGACAATATTGCTATTTGCTTATCTGAGCTTATCGTTTATTGGATTTGCTTGTCTAATGTTTCATTCTGCTTATTAGGTTAGCTTTTAAGTGCTTTGAGCTTTTTCAGTTTAGAATTTTAAGTTAAAAATCCTTTTAAGAGATTCTGTCATTTTAAGCTTAGTCTAGCTCTTTTTATTTGCTTATTTTTGTTCTATAATGCTTATTACCACATGATTATGAGTTTCGAGCTGGTCTCTATAATTGCCTCTTAGCTTTTGGATCTTATTGTACCTTTTTTTTACCTTGTACTCAGATTTTAAGTTGAATGAAATTTAAGTGTTTATGAAAATTCTGTTTTTAAGATTGAAGCATTTTATGTTATAAAACTATTTTATAAGCTCTCAAAAGTTGTGTTCCTTGTTACTTAAGCTGTTTCTTGGATCTTACAAGCTTTTACCATAGTTTGTGAGATTTTAAAGATATTTCACCAAAAAAATCAAAGAATCTGTCAAAATTTCACTTGGAGCATGGTGTATAATGGATGGCCATGGGTTAGTGCTTATGTGGATAAGCTATAGGTTGGTTATAAGCTGATTTGAGTGCTTGAATCATTCACAAAAGCTCTGGACCTTTGTAAGTTCTCAAAAGTCATTTTTAGCTTAAAAAGTTGAATCTGCTTATTTCTGGCTTATTGTGCTTATTGCTTGTTTGTATCTGCTTATTATAGCTTATTATAGATGTTTAGTGCTTAAAATACTTAGGTTGTAGTTTAAAATTTATTTGTTTAAGTTTTTCTTAAAATCTGTCTTAAATAGCTTATAAAGTAGCATAGTTGTCAATCTTGTTATTCTGGCTTATTTAGTTGTTAAAAGATGTTCATTAGGTTTGTATTAAGCTAAAAATTATCTGGTCTTTGAGGTTTTAGTGCTAAATCTTAAGTTATCAAGCTCAAAATGCAAAAATCATGTTTAAAGGGGTGTTTGGGTCAGTAGCCAAAGTGGGTCAAAAATAGTTCAAAACTGTTTTGGGTCACTTTGCAAACTTTAACAAGCTTCAAATAAGCCTTTTTAATCAGTGGTCAAAAGTTTTTAAAGTTTAAAATCAAGTTTAAGGTTTTGTGTACATGTTCTTCAAATCTGTGGAATTGGGATTTGTTCAAACTGTTTTCACTTGATCTTTACTCAAAAGTTGTCTTAAGGTCTTGGTTAGTGTTCTTTTAAAGTCTAAAATGCAGTAGAAATTGGTTGTTATAAGTTTGCATTTGTCCAATTTGGTTTAGTCATAAATCTGTCAAGTTTTCAAGTTCATAACTTTCTTTTTCAAAGTCCTTTTTCAAATCACAATTTTAGATAAGTTAAAGTTGTTTTTAGAGTCTGAATTTAAGAGCATAAGCTCATTAGTTGTCAATCTTTATCTGTTTTAGCTTATTTTAGATTTTAAACTTATTTTACTAGCTTATTTATAGGGCTGCAAAAGCCAATTTCTCTTTTAAGAAAAACCATAAATAGTGCAATCTGTGTGAACAGCCATTTTCATAAGCATTTTTTATGGCTTATTTGAATTTCAAAATGATTTTTGTTTGCTGATTATTGTAGCTTATAGGATAAATTTTGAGGTGTTGTGAGTCATTAAGCCATAAGGATCCATTTAAGTACTTAAAATTAAGCCCAAAAGTGCCCTTGTAGGCTGTTTTAGCAGTTTTGGACAATATTGCTATTTGCTTATCTGAGCCTATAGCTTATTGGATTTGCTTGTCTAATGTTTCATTCTGCTTATTAGGTTAGCTTTTAAGTGCTTTTAGCTTAGTTAGTTTAGGACAGAGCTTATTCAAGCTTATGAGCTTTTTCAGTTTAGAATTTTAAGTTAAAAAGCCTTTTAAGAGATTCTGTCATTTTAAGCTTAGTCTAGCTCTTTTTATTTGCTTATTTTTGTTTGTTCCATAATTCTTATTAGGTATAGCTTATTGTTAGTCGTTAGCTTATTTGCTTTGTCATTAGCTTATTGTGTCTAAAAAGGCCAACAGTTTAGCTCTTTTATAACTTAGTTTAAATAGCAACCTGTCACTCTTTTTAGCTTATTTCTGTGCTTATTGGTGGTTTTTATAAAAAGTCACATTTTTAAAGTTGCTTATTTTTAGGTATTAAAGTTTTTTCATAAAAAAATTTGCAAAAAAAAATATGTTGGGAGTTAAGGGAAATCAGGGGTGAGCAAGACTCGAACCCCTAACCCTAACCTCACCTCTACCGACATATTTAACACAACACACACAACCAACAGAGCCCTTGGGTCTTTTCCGTTATGTCAGCAACATATATTCTTTTTACCACCCTTTTTATGAGCCTTTTAAGCCATAAGCATTTTACGGCTGGTATCTATAACAGGTTAATTTAGATAAGTTGTTAACTCATTTTATTTTCATAGAAATGCTCACTTTTTAGCTACTTTTTGTAATTTTTTCAGATTTTTTATAAAAGTTTGAGTATTTTAAATATTTAATTTTTATTAAAAAGTTTTTAATTCATTAAAAATTAAATAAAAGTAAAAAAAAATTAATTCTTTTTTTTAAATTTTCTTTTATCATTTAGGATTGTAAAAAATTAATTTTGCTTTCGTATGGTTAAATTTGAAGAATTTGGTTTTTTAAAGAACGGGATTTGGTCCCGTTATTGTTTTCTTTGTTTTTCACTTTAATTGCTTACGTTTTTTGTTTACTTTTTTTTGTTCTAGCATTTTAGTCACTTAAGGTTTATAAAAAGTTAAAAAATCATTTTAGGATTAAATTTTGATAAATTAGGTTTTAAGTCATGTTTTTTTAGGATGCCCGTTATAGTTTTTAGTGATTAAGCTTTAATTAATTTCGTTTTTAGATTGCCTTACTTGTTTTTTCCGTAAAATTAGAAAAACCAATCAAAATCTTTGTTATTCAAACATCAAATATTAAACCGACTCTCGACTCTTAAATTTGCACTCCTCGTTGGGAAAAACGAACTGGGAATATCATATACTACTCGGATTTCATTGATTTTCTTTCTTTAAACCTTTTCAAGGGTCACTTGATTTGGTTTGGGTAATATAAGTAGTATTATTATTTATATAGACCTAAAGTCAAAAAAAATTAGTCTTCATCATTGGTGCCTGCGAAAATTTTGCGTCGTAATTCCCTCATAAAGTTTGCATTTATCTCAAATTCGACGTCATCACCAATCTTGGGGTTCACTATGTCTTGTTTAATATCATCTGGAATCAAAGCTATGTACTGCTCCTTGGTGAGTGCGCTGATGTCTACATCATCTTCCATACCTGAAAACTTACAAGAAAAACTAGCAGAATATATTTACAAAAGGAAATATATATAGAAATTCAAATTATTACTAATTTTTAGCTCTCCGGTAGCGACGCTAAAAACTTGATGCGTGTTTTATTTTAAAACATATTTTTGTCAAGTTTTAAATTTACAAAACTCGATCTACCTGACAACGCACTAACGGGCAGAGATACCGATCGTGGGTAGTATAGAATGGTAAATCCAAGGTCGTCCTTAGAGCTAAGTTGTAATTAGTTTTAATTTGAAATGTCACGTTTAGAAAATGATTTTTTGATTTGATTTGAAATGAATAACAATAAAAGTAATTACTGAAAATTAAAAGAGTTGGAGATATCAAGAGAGAAAACGTGTTAACCTAGTTACTTCATTACTACTGTTATGAAAATGTTTCCTTGTGCAATGTTAAACTATGGTTTCATTAGTGGTTTCTAAGGTCGATAGACTTGAATAGGCATATATAGTCTATCCTATACTTCCCGCGATGCCGACTTAGTTCAAATCATATAGGAGGTAGGATATCCAAGTTGCAGTGATTAATCCCAACTATTCCCAAAATTTATCTAATAACCTATACAGATTATTAACTCCCTCTGAAAGAGAACCTGTGCTTTTTAAGTATATTGATTGATAAGTGCGGAGACCGGTCAGTTCCTACACTAGGGGTCGGAGTCATAGATCCTCCCTAGTACCCGATGGATCCCATATTGACTAGATAATATAATAATGAGGCAAGCAAGGTCCAAACCACCCGTACTACCAAAACCCAGGATTACATGATAGTCAAGGAATATCTAACAAAAGCATAATCTAACTAGAAACAAACATCATAACAACAATGGTAACAAAAACACAACAAGAAATAGAAGTAATCATAGATTGAAAGCTCATAATTCTTATAATATTCGTATTTAAACGATTAAATACAAAAAGTAAATAAAGTGTGATCTCCCTTGGACTCCTGGTGGAATTCTTCAAAAGTTGGAAGCCTTTTTCGCCTCTCTAATTGGCTGTGGAGGAAGTGATGCCAGAATAGCTTGAATGAGGCCTTCATTTATAAGTTTTAAACATGTTACGGCGCAACTGATAAAGGTGTTACGCCGTAACCTTTATACACGACATTCTATAATTAAGCAATTGTTACGGCGTAACCAGATATGGTGTTACGCCGTAACCTTCAAATAATTTCCATAAATTCGTGATCTTCATTCCATATATGTAGATCTTTATGGTTGTATCATAACTGGATAAGGTGTTACGCCGTAACTCTATCTTGGGTAAGATTTCCTTCCAAATATTTGTTTACGGCGTAACTATATATGGTGTTACGCCATAACTATATATGGTGTTACGCCGTAACCTTGTCCTTGATCATCGTACTTGCTTAATATATGTTACGGTGTAACCATTTTTGGTGTTACGCCATAACATTCTTCAGATAATTACATTTTAAGTCATTTTTCCCTTGTTTCTTATTATTTTCCTGCATTTCACCTAAAAACTACAAAATGATAGAAAATATCTCATTTTCGAGTATTAGTGAAACATTTGCAGGTAATATAGGGGGTATTTTGCTATTAAAAAGTATTAATATTTGATGTTATCACCGTTCAGCAGGTCTGCCTTTATATGCATGATCCGAGGGAGCCTCACTTTGCTGCTCTTAAGCGTATCTTGTGATATGTTCGAGGGACTGTGGACTTTGGTCTCCAGTTATATGCTTCCGCTACTACTTCTCTGGTTGGTTATACTGATGCCGATTGGGCGGGTTACCCCTCTAGACGCAAGTCTACTTCAGGTTATTGTGTTTTTCTAGGTGATAATCTTTTATCTTGGTCAGCTAAACGTCAACACACCCTCTTTCGCTCTAGTGCCGAAGCTGAATACCATGTGTTGCTAACGTTGTCACAGAGACTGCATGGCTTCGCAATCTACTTTGTGAGTTACATTCTCCTCTATCGACTGTCACTCTTGTTTACTGTGATAACGTTAGTGTCATTTATATGTCTAACAATCCTATTCAACATCAACGAACAAAACACATTGAGATTGACATTCACTTCATACGTGATATGGTTACCGCTGGTCAGGTTAGAGTTCTCCATGTACCTTCTCGCTACCAGTATGTTGATATCTTCAACAAAGGACCTCCTTCAGCTCTATTTGAAGAATTTCGGTCTAGTTTGAGCATCCATCCTCCTCCCGCTCCAATTATAGGGGCGTATTAGTCAACACATATTTTTGGATGATTAAATGATGATTAATATAATGATTGGATAATGATTAGGTGTCTAGTCAACATTAGTTGTACATTTATCTTATTAGCTGTATTGAAGTCATTGGGCTCAAGCCTATCTATTTGTATCTATAAATACCCTTTATATTGGAGAGGAATAATCAAGGAATCAAATTAACCTTCAATATGAACGTTTAGTTATTTTGTTATTCTAATCGTTAATATTTATAAAAGTACTTAAAATTTATTATAGTTTAACCTTTATGTCATTTTACAATTATTAATCAAAGTAATAAGAGGACTTGAGGTATCATGGAAACTTAAAACGACCTTTATGCGTATTTGTTGTTTCTAATGAGAAGAAAACAAAAAGGCAATGAGGTACAACAATAATACACAAAACTTTTTCTTCATATAGAAATTCTCTTGTGCTATAAAAAAAGTGCTAAAGCAATAAGTACGAGGCTTATGGAACTAAATAGGCTTGTTTCGTTAAATAGCAAAAACATATTGTATATGTTTGGCGAAAGGACTTATGAAGCTTATAGAGGCTTGGGTTTTTAAAATAAGTCGGTTTATAAGATAAGTCTTGTTTGTAACGCGAGCTTATGAACTTATAAGTCATAAGTCTTCATAATCCAAGCCCATAAGAGGGGCTTATGCGGGTTTATAGTTAGTCAAATTACTTAAATACCCTTCAATATATAATGTATTATCACGTAAAAGCTAAAAATATATGTGAATATAGTTTTATGCGATTTTACATTAATAAGCTTTAGCTCCAACTGATTCGCCAAATAACTTTATAAAAATATAAGCTTGAGTTTTTGGCTTATAATATAAGTCTCAACCCTAGCCCCAGCCCTAGCCCCAACTCCAGCCCCAGCCTCCGCCCCAACCCATTACGCCAAACATACCCATTTTGTGTAACATCCCAAAACTGGTTTTTAAATATTATAATATGAGAATGCCATCGGGTAAGTTTGACCATGACTTTTATAAGATTAAATGTGTTACGTGATTGGTTAGTCAAACCCGGTAGTCAAACTATAAGTATAAATATTATGTAAATAGTTTTAGAAAGTATTGTGTGTCACATATATGAAGAGAAAGGAATTGAGGGACCATAAGTGTCATTTGGCTAAACTTGTAACAATCTTATCCTAGGATAATTACCAGGCTTTCTCATATCTTCTAGGAGGTTGTTGTATATGTATGTTGACCTAAAACAAGAAAAGAGAAGGAAAACATGGAGCTATGATCATTCCTAGATGAAGAATTAAGAATGCTTTGCAAGTCTGTGCACCTAGCTAAAGTCTCCATGAAGTAAGTAATCCTAATCTTGAGTTAATTAATGAATTATTGGTTAGGGTTCATATAAATGGGTAATTGTGGTTCTAAACCAAGTATTGAGCTCTTACTAATAATGGGTTAAGGTCAATTAGTGTTTCAAGTGAAATTGGTAATTTAGGGATGATGATCATGATATGATCATATAAATAATAAAGAAGAATTTTGGTTATGGTTATGGGTAATTTAGACAACCTTGATTTCTATGAAAAGTAAGAGTGTTAATATGGCTTGGTGATTATTAACTAGGAACAAGCATTTGGATGATTGTGATGATTTTTTGGTAAACATAGCTTGGAGCTAATGTAAGTAAATTGGTTATAGTGTGAGGTTATATTGATTTTATCATATATATGTTTTGTGGATGATGTTAATGAAGGTTTAGGAAGCCTTGGTTTAGTATGCTTAGACTAAGAATAGATTAGAGGCTAGTTTGGCAAAACTAGCCAAGGTTGTGGTTAAGTCTATTTTGACCCATATAAGGTATGTAAATGATTTAGTATGATTAAATGGAATGTGTTTTGAGTGTAATGTGCTATTGTCTATGAGAAGTAGTCTTATGGACTAATGATGGTTGAGAACGATGCTTATATGATTAATGATGTATAATATCGTGTTATCACCTATTTACTTACTAAGCGTTTCGCTTATGGTTTAGTGTTTAACCGTTTTTGTAGGTTCTATGCGAAGATGATTAAGCTTGGGTAAGGCTTGGGATTGGGCACGGGTTGGAAGTTAATGGTGATGCGTATAACCGTAAGTAGGATTTCAAGCTCAATCAATGTTGAACCCCCCCTAAAGTTGAAGTAATGTGTTTTCAGATGGTCTTTTAAAGTTCAAGAGTGTAATTTGTATTATGCATTTATGTAATGTTTTAGTATAAAAAGTGGTATGTAAAATGGGTAAAAATGGGTGTTTGGCAAACCTCGTAAAGTATATTTTTATGGGCCATTTAGACCACGAATATTAATAAAAATGAAGTAATATATTATTATAGAGAATTTTCAAAAGTTTCGTTGAGTTTCGAGTCTTGGAAGTCGATTTTCCAAAAGTGGTGCAATATATAGTCTTTTATAATTCTGCTGTGAGTATATGGTCATATGCGAATTTCAGTATATGGGCATATGGTTGCATCAAATATTTTAGTGAAGGGTATATGTTTAGCATATGACCATATGGTATTTTCAACGTATGATCATATGGCTCTGACAGAAGGTTAATAAAGGTCAAATGGTCAGCATATGGCCATATGAGATTTTTAGCATATGGTCATATGGTTCTGTCAGAAGGTTAATAAAAGGTATATAGCCAGCATATGGTCATATAGAATTCGTGCATATGGCCATATGTTCTCGTCAGAGTATAAATGTAAATTTTTCGGATTTAGTCAATCTTTGAAAAATCATATCTTTTAAACTCTAAGGAGTTAAAAGTTGTGCCTTATATCGTTGGAAAGGTATTTGAGTTTATTTTATGTTAAATATACTTCCAAGGGTTGAATTGTAATATAATTATGTCTGTTTAATAAAGGGTGACATAAGGTCATTCCCGGTCATGTGTTTGAGAAAGTTTTTAATTTTTGGTCAAATTTAGAGTCAGGAAAGGGGTGCTTCATTATGTTGATGTATTGTCATATTTGTTAGCATAAATATGAAAAATATTTAGAATAAAAGACCTCTTATATTTTAATAATGACAAACATGTAATATATAATATATAACGTGACAAGTTACTTGTAAACATATATCGCCTGTTATGAATTCAAACCCTAAAAACTATCAAAACCCTAATGATGTTCCTTCTCAAACTTTGATCCCTCCTATTACCAAACCTTCGTTTGCTTTGGTCTTTCACCCTAAAAAAGCCACACCTGCTGTCACACCTCCTGCTATCCCTGTTCGTACCACCTCTCTTAAAGACCAAGACCTCATCATCATAGAAGATTCTTCAACCGTTATCCTCCTGAAAGTGAAAGACGTAGAGTGAATGGGTAACATGTATGCTATATGTAAGAATGCGGGTTTCTTAGACCTATCAATCCATCATGTTGGGGGTTTGTGGATATGGATTCAATTTCTGTCATCGAAGTCATGCCTAAAATTTTGAGAGAACACTAGTTTGAAGAGTTTCTACTCCATAGCCAAATCACTATATCCCTCTTTCCAAGTGGATGAACGTATGATTTGGGTCGAGATTAGTGGTATGCCTCTATGTGCCTGGGGTTCAAATGCATTCAAAAAAGTGGCATCCTTGTTTGGGAAATTCGTGTTTTTGAAGCTGAAGATTCCATTGCCATGAGTGCAGGTAGAATGTGCATTGCAACTAAATCACATAAGCACATCTTTGAAAAAGTTCTCGTTGAAGTGCATGGGGAAAATTTCGAAGTTCATATACGATGTGCTGTCGTTGTATGGTATATTTAAGATGATTCAAGTTTTAAATTTATATTTTGCCGACTAAACCCAAAACAACACTTTAACGGGCAGTATACCCGATTGGTAGTAGTTTTGTGGTAAGTAGGGTGTCGAACACTTGAAGCGAGGTTAAATCTATAAATTTAATTAATATCTTGGTTATCTAATCTATGTTAATTCTATTCTATTCTAATCCTATGTTAAACCTATGTCAGTCTAATATCCTAATTCTTACGGAAAAAGGAGGGTTTTCAGCCTGAGAGACTGGCATAGTTTGGTTGGTGTCTATAATCAATTCAAAGCACTTTTACCCACACAAGCTAATTAACAAAAGATGAAAGAGCGGTTGAAACTTATATAAGAAAACTGTATTAACCATTATTAATCCGATTAGAATGTTGGTTTGTTTATTAAGTGTAATGATTTCTTCTCTCGAGGTGACATATCATTCTTAAGACTTAGGCGTTACATCATCTTAAGACCTAGACACATTAATTCTGTCATAATTAAAGCATCCTTATTTGCTGATTATAATCTATCTTAGGGATTAAAGCAATGGTGATCTTGTTAAACCCTAGCTCATAGAGACTTTACCCACTTACCGCTTAATGGCAATCTATACACTAGTAGTCCACTTGTCCAACTATCCAATGGAATCAGAACATTACTTGTTGAATTATCTAGGTCACCTGCTAGTCAACACGATCAATAAACCATCGGCAATATCCAATTAACTAGTTAAGCCCGAAGTGTATCCTAGACACAGACTTAGAAGGATAATATTTATGTAACTATTATTCTAGATGTATAAATTACTATATGGAGAGCTATCCCGGACTCTAGATCTACTTGGTCTGTGTCACTAGATCCAGTTGAATGATAGGTCGCATACAAAAGCACGTAAACAAGTATAAATTGATGAACATAAATAAGCATACAATGATAAATCAAGAAATCGATATAAACAAATACCAAACATTCAAATCTTCATAATAATGGCTAATACCTGAAGGTATTAGCCTTCAAACATCATAATAAATACAAGAGCAATTATTTAGCCAAGGTAAACTAATCGAGTTAACGAATGATACCAAAAACTGAACGTTTACTAAAGTATAATGAATTACACATTGTCTCCTATGGAATTGAATACGTTGCTCGACCTCTTCTGCTTTTTTTCTCCTCTAAAAATTAACTTTTGTGGTTTAGGTATCGAGAATATGATTTAGCACACTTAAAACTCATTTTTGAGTTTTCTATTTATAAGGTCTGGAAGTCGGTTGGATACGGCGTATCCATGTGTTGGATACAGCGTATTGAGCTTTATCCTTTGTCTTCCATGGTGACTGCAGGCACGGATATGCCGTATCTTCTTTGATGGATACGGCGTATTGGACTTTAGAATAGTAATCTTCAAAATATCTTCATTTAAGCTCCAGAATGCGCGCCTTTTGCTATCTTTCACCAATCACTCCATAATTACTGCAATTCTCAAATATAAACGATTATGTAACAATTCTTTGCAATAACTATACAAAATAGGTTAATATCGTGGGATAAATGATGCTATAAAATAGATGTTATTTGATTTCATCAAATATCCCCCCACTTGAATCCTACTTGTCCTATAGTAGCCTTTAAAAGTTTATAAAGATGTATCCCTAAGGATATTTTCCGCTAAAGCACTTATTCTATCTTTTACAAGTACACAACCAAACACCTCACGAAATAGGAAGATGAAAACACTCAAATTACTCAACTATTCTATGTGGTAACATGTAACTAATTCGCTCAATTTCTCGGCCGTGACGAGTATTCTATCATAAGCTTGGCAAAGATACACATCTCCACTGCTAAAGCTAAGGAGTAAAAAGTTTATAAAGGTAAACATGGGTTTTTGTATGGAAAGGCTTACGGTTGATCATTCTACAATCTTTCACCAAAAGTACCACTCCAACAAGGCAGCTGAAGCACACATACACACTCAGAACGCCAGGATAGACATGCGTGTTCGATCACATCCCCATTCGAATTTAACCAACGGTTAGGATGAAGAATGATATAGGGTAGGAACTTTCTAACTTTCACCAAAAGTCATAAACCAACGAGGCAGCTGAGACATGCATACATGGCCGTAACGACGGAATAGACATACACACTCGTACACATCCTCATTCTCGTAAAACCAGCGGCTAATCATTAGGTGAGAGGGAAGCAAATTATTGATAAATAAAAATATGAAACAAATAGATTAAAACTTAAGATACAAGTTGCTAGACACTTTTTTCCTGATCGTTACCATGATTAAGACACAACTATTTACAACGTCTTGATCATTGATAAAAAACAATAACCTAAGTTGGCGTTCCCGTAACGGTCAACTTCCTAATCATCCTAAAACTTTACATACTCTACAAGGCAAGTGGCGATATCTTCAACTTTGTACAATATTCTACATCGTTGATTTTTTTGACATATCAATGAATAATTGATCATTCGTGTAATTCCTTCGGTAGTTGCGAAACGATTATCTTCAAACTTTCTTTCTCTTTTTTTAACAAATACCTCAAATCTCGGTGTAGTTTCACCATCTTCACGATCATAATAATTCCAAATAATTCCTTTGGTAGTTCTTTGTTCTTCGGATTCACCAATAATTGTGACGGTAGTAAAATCATATGAGCTTTGACTACTAATATACATTCCCATTTTCAATGTGCAAATTTCCAACCGCACCAAAGATAGAAAATGACACAAGACTCAGGAAATACAAACTTTACACTTTAAGTAACTAGCAACTGTACATTAAACTTAATCTAACAGGGTAGGTTAAGGTGTAAGGGTGTAATGAAACAAATAGTTGGTGTAAATTCCTAAAGGATTGGCTCTACGGGTTGTTCTAATAGATCATCACTCTAAAGGTGAGAGTGGAAAAGGGTTAAAACGGGAGGTTAACTAACTGGTGTAGTTAGTTAATAAGCAACATGTAAAGGCATTTTGGGTGTAATCCTAAAATTTACCAATTTAAACAAGTTACTCCATCTAAATCCATAGTACTCATCATTACGGTCTCGAGTGATAAACCAAGCCAAGTTCTAAAGTCTACAACATCACCGGCACACTCATGTTTTGTGGAATTTGGGTAAAGATTTAGAAACGGAAAGGTTAAATCCTCATAATATCTAACAAGGGTTATTGTGTGCGGGTTTTGTAACATGTAATTTCACAAAGTATGCTTGAAATTTTTTTAAATTTGAGCATAATTTAAGCATTTTAGTGTGAAAAATAGGACAAGTAAACATTCTAATTTCACCCCCACTTAAATTATACAACATCCTCGTTGTATATATAAAACATTAAATACCATAATTTAAAAAGAATTAGAATGAGAAACTCCCCTGATATTTGCTCGGTAGATTCTCCAAGTTGCGTTTATAAGCAAGATTGTGTTGAACAACCGCCTTGAAGTTTCAAGACTCTAACACTTCAAGATTTCTAGAAATTTAAATTCTCCACTAATATTCGTTAATATTTCTTTCTTGAGGTCATGTAGAAAATATAGGAAGAACATGTGTATTCCTATCTTGGTACCTACGGTTAATTTAAACTAAACTAAACAAAATAAATACGGGGCAGTCTTGTGGATACGGCGTCTTAGGTTAGTGAATACGCCCTATTCAAAATTTGACAATAATGTTTTGAAAGTGCAATAAAAATAAATACTGATAAAGTCCAGACGATCAATACGGCTTATGGTATGGAGCGGATACGCCGTATTGATGTCTGGGAAGACAGACTCGATAACAAAATTAAATAACAATCTAGGTTGTCTCCCGGGAAGCACTTTTGTTTACAGCAAAGTCTTTAAGTTAGACTTGTCTTCAGCTTCTCTTCTTATTCTATCTCATGCATGCTAATGTGCCCGCGTGTGAGGCATTATTCCATCTTCGCATTTCGAATGTAGTCGGGTCCTAGATTCAAAACTCCTTTGTAGAACCCGTTAAGCTTTTGGTATGCATGCGAGATTCCATTCTTCTTATCTTTTTCACTTACCTTCAGTAATGGTGGGATCTTGTTGCATTGCTCATTAGTGTAGTTTTTAAACCTCGGATGTGATCGCACCATTTGATAAGTTACTTCATCATCATTATTGTAAAGGGTAATAATCCTTTCAAACCGTTTTGCTTTAATTCCAACTTCTCTTAAGAACGGTTCGCCAACAATAACATCGCCCATTCCTTCATCACGATAAGCTTCCATATTTTCCAAAACTGCAAAGTCAGTAACAATGGAAAAGGTTCCAACAAAAATAGGCACATTCATTACGGCTCCTACAACATTATTCCCTTTGTACATCGTCTTATCTTACATTATAGAGTTATGAAACTTTCTGGACAATACATTGACATACAATAATGGGAAAAACTTGGCGTGAGTGAATTCAAATCCTATCATGCATGAAAATTTTAAGTTGTGGGCGCAATCTATATGGATTTTATTATCGTCGTCACAATAACTAGGGTAATCATCAATTCCAGTATCAGGATCTTTATCCCTAGTTCTAAATTCCTCAATTACCTCGCATTCCTCAATAGTGGGCATTAAATCATCTCCTTGATTTCTCCTAAGCTCAAATGGTTCATTTAGATTATTTAATTTAATGTAATCTTCCAAGAAAGGGTCTAATGATCTATTTAACACCAAAGTCTCTCCCATAAGCCTAGCTTCTAAATCAAGTTCCATTCTTTCTCTCAAACCTAGCATGTAGACCCTCCTAATTAAACTACTAGTAGGTTTAATACTTTTGAAAAAAATATTTTCTTCCCCGACTCTTAAAGTAATCTTTCTTTTATAAACATCAATCTTAGACTGGGCGGTAGACAAAAATGGTCTTCCGAGGATCAAGGGCACTTTGATATCCTCGGGCATATCAAGAATTATAAAGTCTATGGGGAAGGTAAATTTACCAATTCCTACTAGTACGTTTTCAGCTATTCCTTTTGGATATTTCACAGTCCTATCTGCCAATTCAACTGTCAACCTAGTGTGAGCTAATTCACCTAATCCTAAGTTAACGTAGGTCAAGAGAGGCATTACGCTAACGCTAGCTCCTAGGTCAACAAGGTCATTGTCAAAGAAAACATTATTAATAAAGCAAGGTAAAGGGAAACTTCCAGGGTCTTTTTCCTTTTGGGGTATGGTGTGATTGATATGTGAAGCTCCATAAGCCTCCATTAATTTTGGTCCATAGATCCCCTCTTCTTATTCTTCACAATAATGATTATCTAAACGACTTGGAAAAGGAACCATTGTTTGTCTTGAGTTGTACACTAGCTTACTGTTCTGTCCATTAGTTACGGCATATTAGGATGATGCAATACGACGTATCGTATGTGAATCAACTTCAATAGTGGTAGAAATCGACTTGACTTAATCTCTCAGGTTTGTTTCAGTTGAGCTTGGTAGGATTCTAAATCCTCTTTCCTGTAGTACCTTGCTCATTTGCCTTATTTGTATCTCTAATGTTTTAATCGATGCTCCTTGGTTTCTTATGGCAGCATCCGTCGTAGCTCGAATTTCTTTGATCAAATTTGATTTTTCTTCGTGTCTCTTTGCTGATTTACTCATGAATTTGCTCAGGGTATCTTCCATATATTGCCTTTGTTCTTGGTATGAAGGATTTACGTTGTTCCTTTGATAGTACCCCAAAGCTGTTGCTCTATATCCCCCTCCTTGAAAAGGTCTACCAAATTATATGTAGTAAGCTTCTACTAGGGTTTTCCCTTCTTCTTTTAGTGGGCAATCTTTGGTGTAATGGGTTCCTTTGCATTGTTCACATCCTACTTGAGCAGCATAAACTTTCTCCTTCCAAACATTTTATAACAAAATCAAATCACCTCCTGCATCTCAGTCAAATAGTGTTGAGGACATTTCATCAAGAGTTCTTTAAAGTGCTCCCATGCTTGATAAAGGGTTTCATCTGGCTCTTGCTGAAAGTTGTTGATTTCCTCCATTTTCTTCGCAGTTCGACCAGGTGGGCAATATTTATTCAAAAACTTAGTCTTAAGATCTTCCCAAGTTTTAATCGAACTAGCTGGTTCATTTCTTAGCCAACGACTTGCGGCTCCAGTTAAGGATATAGGGAAGACTCAGAGCATTAGTTGATCCACGGTGATGTTAGGAACATGGAATAAGTCAACTATTTTGAGAACTTTCTCAATGTGTTCATTCACATCTTCATTATCCGAACCGCTAAACGTGTTTTCTCGAAGCTCCTTAAGAAATTGGCCTTTCAGTTCAAAACTATCTTTTCCTCAATCTTAGGCCTAGCAACTCCCGATCCATAGTCAGTTCGGGTCTTACTCATGTATTGCTCCATTGTTTCCACCATTGCTTCTGCTTCTTCTTCCTCCGAGTATTCTTGGTCAGAAAGTAGAATAAAATCAGGCGATCTCAATTCGTCAAGACTTAGAGTCTTGAAGTGTCTCCTTAATGATCGAAATTCTCGTTCAGGTTCTTTGTAAGGTATAAATAGTTCGTTCGTAGAACTCCTTGTCACTCACTACCTGAAACAAGGGATAAACAATCAATAGGATTTGTTCCTAAGGAAGGTAGAAATTTTTTTGCATGAAAATCAATTATTTTAGTTTCTGTTCTAGACGATCGATACGCCGTATCCAATGGAAGTGGATACGCCGTATTAATTTGTTGGGATGAATACTCTGTATTGGACAGAGAACTGGATACGCCGTATTCAACTATCAACCAAAATAGTGTATTAAGAAAAAATAATTAAATACGCAAACAATTAGACATACAAATATACAAGCTAACAATTAAAAATAAATATACAAAATTTACAGATTATACAAGGATATACACTAATCCTAAGGGTTAGATTTAATCTAATATTAAAAACTAAAATATCAAATAAAAATCAAGATTGTTTTTCACTCCCCGGCAGTGGCGCCAAAAACTTGATGTGCTATCGTTGTATGGTATATTTAAGATGATTCAAGTTTTAAATTTATATTTTGCCGACTAAACCAAAAAACAACACTTTAACGGGCAGTGAACCCGATCGGTAGTAATTTCATGGTAAGTAGGGTGTCAAACACTTGAAGCGAGGTTAAATCTATCAATTTAATTAATATCTTGGTTATCTAATATATGTTAATTCTATTCTATTCTAATCCTATGTTAAACCTATGTTAGTCTAATATCCTAATTCTAACGGAAAAGGGGGGTTTCAGCCTGAGAGACTGGTACAGTTTGGTTGGTGTCTATAATCAATTCAAGGCACTTTTACCCACGCAAGCTAATTAACAAAAGATGAAAGAGTGGTCGAACCTTATATAAGAAAACCGTATTAACCATTATTTATCCGATTAGAATGTTGGTTTGTTTATTAAGTGTAATGATTTCTTCTCTTAAGGTGGCATATCATTCTTAAGACTTAGGCGTTACATCATCCTAAGACCTAGACACATTAATTCTATCATAATTAAAGCATCCGCATAAAGCATTTTTATTTGCTGATTATAATCTATCTTAGGGATTAAAGCAGTGGTGATCTTGTTAAACCCTAGCTCATAGAGACTTTACCCACTTATCTCTTAATGGCAATCTATACACTAGTAGTCCACGTGTCTAACTATAAAAATGGGTTAATATCGTGGGATAAATGATGCTATAAAATAGACGTTATTTGATGTCATAAATGTATAAGAAATTAGTACATGGAGTGTTAAAATTTTTGACAATTCTCGGGATACATCTTCTGATATAGACGTTAACGAAGTTGTCAAGGACGCGGAAGTTGCAAATTCTATGGAAGATAACTCCATAGACGATTTAAATGATTTGAATGAAAACCTCAACAACTTGGACCATGATTTTAAAGATATAGAAAACTTGGAAAATGCTTTTTCTGTACAACCTGATACTATAAAGAAAGAGAAGAATTTTGCCCAACATGAAACTCAAAAGGAAGAAGAGGTTTGTAATGTTCACAAACCATATATCATTGATGATACCTCTGATGTTAGCAAACCTCCTGTTTTGAACACTTCAAGCGTAGCCCATTCTAGTAAATGTTCCACCTCTTTTGCTAGACATCATAAGAAGGACAAAAAAGGTGTTTTGTTAATTCATGAGCTTAACAGATTTATTAATGTTGGAAACGCCTTAGGATATGACGTTAGTGGATGTAGAAAATCCATCAATCGCATGATAAATGGTATTGGAGTTCACTTGGCAGATAAATGAATATCCTTTCGATAAATAGCTGTAGTACGAAGAAAAGGCGTAAACGTGTTTGGATCAAAGACATGTGTTTCAAACATAACGTTCATTTTCTTGGTATGCAAGAATCAAAAATGACCCGTCTCGAGTTATTTCGGTTGTGGTAGATCGGGTGGTTTAATTTCCATGTGGAATCCGAATACTTTCTCAAAAGAAGAAATCTAGTGTGACGATTCTTTTATAATCGTGAAAGGGCATTGGAAGAACTCGGTGGATATTTTGCTTCATGATTAATGTCTATAGTCCCCAAGATCCGCAGACCAAATCAGTTCTTTGGAATAAATTAGCCGATTTCATGCATAATCATAATGGAAAATTCATTCTTTTTGGTGATTTAAACGTTGTGCGCAATGAACAAGAAAGGTTTGGTTCTATTTTCTCTAGTCACGAAGCTGATCATTTTAATGCTTTTATTGATTCTTCAGGTTTAATTGATCTTCCCATTGGTGGATGCTATTATACTTGGATGAATAAAGCTGGAACTAAACTCAGTAAGCTCGACCTTTTTCTTATTTTGGATGATATTTTAGAGGCTATCCCCGATATTTGCATAACGTCTCTTGATCATCTTTAGTCTGACCATACTCCTATTTTATTTCATGTTGAGGAATCGAACTTTGGCCCATCTCTGTTTAAATTATACAACTCCTACTACGTGACAGTTTTGATGATCGTATTAGATCTGCTTAGTCATCTATGGAAGATCAATCTAATGATAGAAGCCTTATGTCGCATGAAAAGTTGAGGTCTATCAAAGGTTCTATCAAACAATGGCACAGTAATATCAAGATTAATGATCGTAATAAAAGACTTGAAGCTTTAAATGATCTAAAGGCTATTGACAAAAAGATTGATGATGGTTCAGCCAACGAGAATGATCGAGAAAATTGTATCAAGCTTCTTCAAGATATTGATAATTGATGTGTTTCAAAAGCTTTAAATTTATAAGACTGAAAATACCGGATAATTATATGAAAACACACGGGTAAAAGTAAAACCCACGTATGTAGTATAATCTTTTTAGGTAAGACCAGGTCGTCCACAAGGATTAGAGTAGTGTTCAAATAACCAGAAAGAAAATAGACTTTAACCATTTTGAAATAACTTTAGTTTTACCAATGATAAAAAGTTTGACTACTCGGATAGTTAAAAATAACTTATAGTGATGGAAATGATTTGACCTCGAATATGGGACTTTAATTTATAAAAATGATTTCTCGACAGAAAACGTTTTTACAAACTAACATGGTTAACTTAAGACTTATATTTAGTTAACTAGACCAAATGTGTCACTCAAATAATCCAGTTATTATTATATCAAAGCTTATTTTGTTTATCAATTTATGAAAGTGGATTTCTCGGCACAATGTTAAAGACCATAGACAAATCTTTAAAACCACATAGATCATAACGGGTCTTTTGACCTATACCGATATGATTATTTAATCTAAGTTGATAAGCAAAAATAGATAAGATAAGATATAACAGGTTTGCAACATAAGCTTAAGATTAAAGCGATCAAGATCATACCAAACACTTATTCATTATCGTAACTTCACCGAGCAGTCATGATAGATTTAGCCTCTCATGGCCAAGGAGTTCATAACAAAAGTACACTTTACCTAAACTTCCATTATTTCAATAACTAAGTAAGAAAATCGTCTTCGTTCTTGATCGTTAGATCTTTTGCTTCAAAGATAGAGGTGTTTCTTGTTGAAAGAGAAATATGTGTGCGGAGATGGTTTGTAGAATGAGATAGATAGTAAGGATGAATGCTTTGAGGATGAAAATTCGTCCTCAATTTATAGGCAAGTTTGGGTGCAAAGTGCGGCGCACTTAGGAAAAATTGCGACTTTGGGTGTTAATGTGATAGCATTTAATGGCTTTTACTGGAAGTGCGGAGCACTTACAAATAAGTGCGACGGTTTTGAGGAGTTAATGCAGGTGCATTTATTAGACTTTAATTCTTCAAACTTTAGGAAAAAGTGCAGCGGTTTTGGCTTCAGAGTAAAGTACGGCGCACAATGTTATAAGTGCGGCGGACTTCATGAACTTTAGCTAAAAATCTTTCTTTTCTTGTATTCGCCTCCCTAAGTGTATAGATTCTTGAGCTTACGCCTGTAGTGTCTTCAAGTGAACCTATAAGTAATTCAAGCTAATTTAAGTACCAAAAGTTCACGAGAAATGATCAAATATACATAAATAACGCCATAGAAATATTTATAATTTGGGCGTAAATGATGATTAAGAACAAGTTCTAGAGCTTCTAAATTACCGGCTCTCTCAAACATAATTATCAACCAATAACAATGTTTCAGAAAAGGCGACAAAGACCCCATACGTACTATCCGGATCGATGGATGACACATATGACTGCATTCAAACCTTAACTCGAACAAGCTAAAGGCATCAATTATCTTAGGTATCAAAAGTAGATACCCGAATATTCTAAAGGCTTAAAATTCTCACAATTTAATGGACTGGGGTGTGCTAGCTATAATGTCAATCCGGTTGGACTTTCCTTACTAAGAGCATTTTTTACTTTAATTTGAAAACATATAATTAGAATTTTCATAAAATATCAGTTGGAATGTTTTTAACAGGGCAAACATAGAGGGATATGATTAATTTTTCCTATTTGGCTCCCCTCCACACTTGCCCTTAATGTAATAACTGATAATAGAGATAAAATAGGGAAAATTAAAGGAGAACGGTACTTCCCGAGGCATAGAGAAATGCATAGCCGTATGTTGGGAATTACGTTTTCCTAACTTAGTACCGACAGTACTAATAGTTAGTACTGATAGTTATAGTTAGTATTGACAGTACAAAATGTTAAGTACTGATCAGTTAGTTAGTACCGATAGTAGAAAATAGTTAGTACCGTTTAAGAGATATGTATGAGATATTTTAGGAAAAGATATGTACGCGTTTTGTAAGCCTGTTAGGGTTTATCCTTGGTCTATAAAAGGATCCCTCTTGGCATAGTTAGACAGACGATCTCAATATACATCTCATACAAAGCATATCTCATAGTTAGTAATCTGTAATCACTCAAAGCAGATTAATAGAAATTATTATTTAGTTTTTCATTATTTTTCTTAGTACTTGTGTTAAGATTCCGCATTAACACATAGTATTCATAATCAGTGTTTCTACATAGTCAAACTGTATTTATACATCTTGGCTATCATCCTTAATAGGCTGCAGAGATCTATTCAGTTTGGGACTCACAAGTGGTATCAGAGCCTGTGAGAAACTCTGAGTAAGAAGAACAAACAAATCCAGTTATACATCTCCATCCTACAAAACTAAACATGTCTGGATCACAAGATGAAATTCCACCACCACCACCACCTCCACCATCATCATCACAAACACCAACACAACAAACTCCTCATACAGTATCAACCATCAAACTGCCTATTCTCAAAAAAGGAGAATATGATATATGGGCCATGAAAATGGAACATTATTTGGCCCATACAGACTATCCAATCTGGGAGGTTATACAAAATGGGAATGGTCCTGTATCAATCACTACAGATACACAAGGACAAATTAAGGTTTTGCCTCCCAGAACTGCAGAAGAAATTGTAGCCAGAGAAAGAGAGAGAAAAGCAAGGACCACTTTGCTTATGGCTCTACCAGAAGATCATCTTGCTAAATTTCATAAGATGACTGATGCAAAAGAGATGTGGGATGCCATCAAATCTAGATTTGGTGGAAATGACGAATCCAAGAAGATGCAGAAGTATATCTTGAAGCAACAGTTTGAAGGATTCTCTGTATCCAACTCAGAAGGGCTTCACAAAGGCTATGACAGGTTCCAAAGTCTTCTGAGTCAATTAGAGATTCATGGAGCAGGTGTATCCACTGAGGATGCAAATCAAAAATTCCTAAGATCTCTACCTTCTGCCTGGTCACAAGTTTCCTTAATTATGAGGACCAAACCAGGAGTGGACAGTCTCAGTTTTGATGATCTGTACAATAATCTAAGAGTCTTTGAGAATGATGTAAAAGGCTCTACTGCATCATCTTCTAGCTCGCAAAATGTAGCATTTGTCTCTGAGAACACCAGCAGTACTAATGATGTTAGTACCGCTTATAGTGTTTCCAATACTTCTGGTCAAAACCTACAGTATGAACAAACATCATCATACTCCTTGCTTGCTAATCAATCAAGTTATCCTCAACTGGATCCTGAGGACTTAGAACAGATTGATGAATATGACCTTGAAGAAATAGACTTGAAGTGGCAAGTGGCCATGATCTCAATGAGAATGAAAAAGTTTTACAAAAAGACTGGTAGAAAGCTACAATTTGATGCAAAAGAGCCAGTTGGCTTTGATAAAACCAAAGTTGAGTGCTACAATTGCCACAAGACAGGACATTTTGCTAAAGAGTGTAGAATCAAGGGAAATCAAGATAATAGGAGGAGGGATGCATGGAACTCTGGAAATAAGGATGGGAGCAAAACTGGAAAGAAGGAGGACTCTAAAGCATTGGTGACCATTGATGGAGAAGGTGTAGATTGGACTAGTCATTCTGAAGAAGATGAAGATTATGCTTTGATGGCTTGCAACAGCTCAGAATCAGACACAGAGGTAACTTCCTGTTCAAATAAGTGTAAAGAGTCTTATGATAACCTTAAAAAACTGTATAATGCTCAAAGAGAACAACTTAGTGATGCAAGCATAGAAATAAAGGCATATTCACAAGGTCTTAAGAAAGTTGAAGCACAGTTAGTTGCTCATCAACAAGATCAACTTTAGTATGAACAAAAGATAAAATTTATGAAGATAGATTTAGATGATAAAACAGATGTTCTAACATACCATAAGAAATTGCTAGCAGAAGCTCAAAAAGAAAAAGAAGATTTAAAGGCTAAAGTTGAAAAATGGCATAACTCTTCTATGAATCTTAGTAAACTACTTAATACCCAAATGAGTGCTAATGATAAGTTTGGGATTGGGTATGGGGATCACAGATATGATGGTATTTTGTAGTAAAAATCCTAAAGTTGACAAGAAAGAGTTTGGGTATGGGTTTACAGCAAGAGCATGTTTTGTATGTGGAAGTTTTAATCATCTAATTATAGATTGTGATTTCCATGAAAAGAGAATGGCTAGAAAAACTGAGTTAAACAAAGGGTTGAACAGGAACTCTGGTCATAGGGAAATAAGGCCAATTTGGAACAATGTGCAAAGAGTAAATAAACAAAACCAATTTGTTACTAAACATTACTAACAATAACTGTAAAATCCAGTTAATACTGCTAGACTAATGCGGTACTGAAAAATGTTAGTACAGCTAGGCATAAGTTTTAAACACAGACATACATACTAACTATTGCTGCTATTGAAAAGTTAAATAACTGTTAAGCCTATTGTGATAGGTTAGACCAACAAATTTATTTCATAAAAACTCAAACACCATTTTCCAAGGCCAGTTAATAAGACAACAACAACTTCAACACATTTTTCAACACAAAAACTTAACTACTGCAAAGGTAAATGCAGTTTGTAGTGCTGTTGGAGGAAAAGGGAAACTGCTGTAAACCCTCAGCATGTTTGAATTGGATGAACACAAAGACACACAGGCACAATGTCTACCAAATACAATGGTGGATCACCGTTCTTGAGAAATTGTTACACCCTACAAAGATCACTAGGCAGACTTCAATCCCAAACAGGCTTGGGTCCCCAAGAGAATCTAATCTCTCTTATTTAATGTGCAAGATTAATCACATAGAGCTTTAAAAGAATAAAGGAATTGTTTATAGTGGATGTTTCAGGCACATTACGTGGAAACAAGTGCCTACCTGCTGAAATTTCAAAAGACTTAATGGTCACATGCACTGTTGCATTTGCGAGGTAGTAAAGGTTAATCACATGTTAATGGAAAAATAAAAACGAAAAGTTAGATTTTGAAGATGCTGTTGCTTTTGTGAAAGAACTTCACAGCATTGTAATCTCTTTTCTGGTCACAAATGTTAGTGACAAAAGAAAACAAGGTTCTGTTTACTGACTCAGGAATGTCTTGTTTTGTCTCATAGAAGTTTAAGTTACTGATGAACATCGAATATATGACATTAAAGAGACCCCAAACAAAACAATATGTACAGTTTCAATTTAGAGAACATTGTTCCTTCTAGAGGATTAGCTTGTTTAATTGCAAAGGCAATAATTGATGAATCTAAACAAATGGTGCAATAGTAGGTTGGGTCATGTTAACTTCAAATACGTAAACCAATACTGAAAGGGAAACAGTCTGTAAGAGGTATTACCTTCAAATAATTTTTCGAAAAATGAACCACACTTGTGTGCTTGTCAAAAAGTGAAAGCAACACAAGGCCTCTTGTAAGAGTGCAAACATCAGTAAGCTCTATTGGCCCACTCCATACAACCTCTTCATAGACTTGTTTGGAACCTACATCTGTAAGGAGTTCTTAAACCAAAGACTTATTGCCTGTTATCACTGATGATTTACCAGTTTTTAGTTGGTGTGTTTTTATTAAGAACTAAAGATGAAACTATGGAATCCTATAGGTCTTTATAAGACCAAATTGTGAACCAATGAATCAAAAAGTTTTAGAAAACTATTATATGTTATAATGGACAGAAATTCCGAAGAACAATGATGTTATTGAATTTTAGTGGGTCAAAAGGATCAAGAGGGAATAGTAGTAAAGCCAAGAACTACCACAACAAAATAGAGTTGCTGAAAGAAAGAATCAGGACCCTTATTGAGGCTGCTTAGGACCATGCATGCAGATTCTTTTTACCTAACACCTTTTGGGCTAGAAAGCAGTATTACAGCTTTTTTATGTTCAAAATAGGGGTGATTAGTGACCAATCCACCCCCCCCCCCCCCCATTAAATTTTTTATAAAAAAAAAAAAGGGGGGGGGAAAAACAACCTTATGAACTTTTAACTGGTTAAAATACCAATTATAGATTTATATAAAGACCTTTTGGGTGCCATGTGACCATCTTTAATAACCATGACCCACCTGGGCAAGTTTGCTGGAGAAATCAATGAATGGTTGTTTAGTTGGTATTTTACGCTACAAAGTAATGGCTTTTTAGGGTATACATATTAGAAACCAAGAGAGTTGAAGAAAACTTTACATTAACTTTTTAGAAATAACCATATGTTGCAGGGAAAGGGACCTAACTTGGCTTTTTTATCTTGAATATTTACCTGATTCTATGAATTATCAACGCTTTTAGATCAGAGAATCAAGCTAACAATCATGCAGTCAACAAAACTAATCATAGATGCAGGTATCAAGACATTGTTGATGCAGGGGCTTCTGAAAAAAGAGGATGAATCGACTCAAGACATTAATGCTTTTGAAATGTCAAATATGTCTTTTATTCTTTAACAATCACTCCTGAGTTATAGACATTAGAAAAGAGAGAAGGTCTGAGAGGAAGAACAGTCTTTTTTGGATGAACGTTGTGAAAGACATAAGAGGTCATAGAAAAGGATGCCTAATGATAAGCTTGAAAGCTTCTCAGAAGGAGTTCGCACAAGCAACTGAGAGTTGATTATACAAGCATAAGTTGCTAAGGCTAGTAGTACTAAACATTTACATTTATACTATTAGACACGCAGCTAAATGCAACCAACAAAAACCTATTAATACTGTTAGCACATCTAGATAGTACTAACCAGTCCTCATGAGGGACAATCCTCTTACTTTCTTATCCAACAATCCTGAACAACTTATTCATAAATACCACCACTGAGGACATTTATAAAAATTCTGCTGTGGTATATTATACTACTACATCATAATGAAGATGAGAGTGCAGTGCTGTACATTCACAAAATTGGAGAACTCCGTTTGTGAATGTTAAGTCCTATTCCCACATCAAGGATTAACACTTCTTCTCATCCTTCAGTCTCATATTCCTGGAGATGACTAACCTCCGCAGTTTCAAACAAGAAGCAAAAGGAGCATAAAAGTTCTGGAGCTCATGGCTTTTGTTAGCTATTTCAAAAGCAAAGAAGAACAATCATAAGGACTTCCAGCATAGTTTATTTGCCTTGTTCTTGTCTCCAAAATGAAACCCAAAAGATTTCAGAAGCTCGGTGAAATGAAAGTTGGGTTATTCTATGCAAGAATAATTGGCTGCAGTTCAAGATATAGAAAGTTTGGATACTGGTAGATTTGCCTTATGGGAAGAAGGCTATTGGCATAAAGTGGGTTTATCGAAATAAAAGGAATAGAGATGGAGTTTGTTTGTTCAGAAATAAAGCAATTTATTTGCTACAGGGACATAGCAATAGAAGGTATAAGACTATGATGATGGTGTTTGCTCCTGTGACAAGGAATTGAAGCAGTAGGATCTTTTTAGCCTTTTTGCCTCTTACATGGTCTTTCAAATGTATCATATGTATGTAAAAAGTCCCTTCCATATATGGCAAAATTAATGAGGAGGTCTATGTATCTCAACCACCAGGTTTTCTAGATCCTAAATATCCTTAGAAGGTCTACAAAGTGGTAAAAGCTCTCTATGGGCTCTGATACCATAAATTGTAACGCCCCGACCCAAAAGGGTAGAAGTATTACAAATATGGTGTGACATCAAAGGCATACATAATCATAACACAAGCATAAACAGCGGAAGTCTCAAATAAATAACCAAAGGAAAATAAGTCAACATGACTTAAGGTACATAAGTTCTTAAAGGACAGACATATCCAAACGAAATAACCGAAATAACGAAGGTCTCGAAAAGTAACAAATCATATATCAAAACTAAGATCTCTAGGGTAAGTCCACACTCAGCACTCATATCCCGAAAGCAACCCCAGCTCCTAGCTTAGATACCTGCCGCAGGAAAAGAAAGTGCGGCTGAGCTTACAAAGCCCAGTGAACAGATATATATAATCGAACGCAAAAGATAACGGAAAATCAAAGGATACGATATAAGGTGCAAAGGATATCACAAGACATGATCAAAGGAATACAAATATAAGGTAAGACAAATCAGAAGTCAATTCATAGTGTAAGGTAAGATGAATCAGAAAGTCAAATCAAGTCCAATTACCAAGCCCAAACAAATCATATCATAGTAACCATGGAGTAGCGAGCTCCAAATTTTGTGAAAGACGTGGAATGCACCCAAACATCAGTCACCAAATATACATATGTCATAATGTCATAATCCATCGAATACAAAACAAATCTAGGATGCATCCATACGCCCCTTAAACAAATAATAATCTTCATAATGCGCATATAATATCAAATGGGGGACGGCGTGAGAAATCACTCACTCACACATGAGTCATGCCAAAGGTGCATCAATGACACGGCCATGTTACCTTCATGGCTAGGAAACAAATAGTGGCTCGGGTCTCAAACTGAAGGGTTTAAAGCAAAGTCATATCAAAGGTTCAATGTCAAAGGTTCAAATATCAAAGGTAGCATAGCAGGGTTCAAATAGAACATAATAACGGATCATATAAGAGAACCAAAATAAAAGGCTCGGAACAAATGTAGCAAATCATAAGTAATCAAAGATAGAGAGGAATATGTCATGAGAAACCTTAATGATAAGGTCAGAATATATGTACCTTATTCCGAAGCAAAGCAATAATCAAAGAAAATACCAC
>BQNB010008670.1:0-57709 GCA_026074375.1 Tanacetum coccineum
TAGTAGGTCTGTCTTCTTCAGGAAGTGGCTTCCACCAATCTTGCTTCAAATTTACCTTAGAAATGTAATCATTCCTAATGTCTTTGGTATGTGCTTAATTACACATACCTTTTTCCATTAAAAACGGACCTTAATGACCAAAAATAGACAAAAAACTGCCAAATATATGTTTGTTTTGCATTTGTATTGTGCAAGAAACGGATATTCAGAAAAGAATAAAAAATAAAGCCAAAAACAACAAAACCAAGCACGGAATGGAAAAGACAACGTCAAATAGAAGCCAAAGTCAGTCAAAGTCAAAAAGGTAACAAGAAAGTCAACCCCGACAAATTCAAAAGCTAGCCCAGTGAAGAAAATACAACGTGAGGGACTAAAATTGCCAAACCTCAAGTTGTATTACAAGAATAAAAAGACAAGGGCTGAACATGCAAATTGGGTGAAGTATAACTTTAGGGGCCAGTTCTGCCAAGCCCCTAAAGTTGTATCATAAAGGGACGAATTTTGCAATTAGTATGTATAGGTTGAAGGGGCAATTTTGCCAAACCTTCAAGCCTGTATTATCACATGGACGAAATTTGCAGTGAAGATATATGAGATGAGGGGCCAAAGCTGCCAACTTACCGAAAACCAATTTTCCCGCCCACTAAACGGGTTCCCTTCACCTTCTTTTACCCTGCAACCCTTCAACACCCTGGATAAAACATTCCTCCCACCTCCACTATCACCACCTCCCCATATATACTTGACATGTTGGCAATTCTTAACCATTTTCAAGTAATTTCAATGGCTAGATTGACTCAAAAAGAAACACAAGAAGATTGAATGGCTGAGATTACTTTTATCAAGTCCCTCACACAACAAAAACACCTTGTGAAGCTCTCACAAAAGAAGCACAGGTGAGAAGACCAAGAAGAGAAGACTTCGGCTATAAATAGAGCCTTTTGTAAGCCTTGAAAAGAAGTTAGTTTTTATCTTATGTTAGCTAATCTTAGTTTTATTGTAATTTTTATTTAGTCATTTTAGCATTTTATTCAGTTTATTTTACTGCCTTGTACTCTTTTTGAGAATTAATGAAAGTTTGAAGTTTATGAGTTAAAAAGTCAAGTTTTTAAATTCAAGTACTCAAATGTTTGATTTGTGTTCAAAATGTGTTAAGAAGCTCTCACTCAAGCTTAGTTATAAGCTGTTTTCATTAAGTAAACTAAAAAAGCTAATTAGTTACGAAAAAGAAAAAAAAGAGTCACAAAAAATTTCACACTCAAATATACCACAGCTTATGAATGATAAGCCAGTTCTGGATGGGCTTATGGATACTACTAGCTTGTTTTATACAAGCTAGAGCTTGTAGATTCTTTCTTTAACCCTGTTTTGAGCAAGGGTGTTGTAAGTTTCTCTCTTCCTTATTTTTCTTATTTACTGTAGAACTGCTTATAGTGCTTATTTGTTACCTATATTTGCTTATTTATGCTTTATTATGATGTTTAGTGCTTATCTTGCTTAGTAGTTAGTTTAAAAGTGATTTGTGTAAATTTCTTTGTTAGTACTGTTAGTTATGAGTTAAAACTGTTAGATTGATTTAGCTTATTTAAGTGCTTATTATTGATTGAAATCTGCTTATAAGTGTTTTATTTTGTTATTTGATAATCTATTTTTAACAATTTAGGACCAAATCAGCTTAAAATAAAAAGAAAAAAAAATATTTTTGAAAACTTTAAGTGGTGTTTGGAACAAGCAGTACTAACCCATAGTTAGTACTGCTAGTTCTCTTTTGGGATTTTCAACTAACAGTACTAACTCCAGGTTAGTACTGGTAGTTAATACTGTTAGTACTGTTAGTTCATTTTTGCTTATTAGCTTATTATTTCTGCTTATTTAAGATTTGCTTAGCTTTTTAGAGTAGATTAAGCCCATTTTCGTTTACTGTCTTTAGTAGAGCTTATTTGAGCTTATTTGCCTTTTCAAAGTAATTTCAAGAGTTTATCAGTTGTTAGTTTTTTTTAGCCTATTCGCCATTCTAGTTTATTCTGGTTGTTTATTCTTATGCCTGAGTGCTTATTAGGGATAGTTAAATTTATGTTTTAGCTTATTTGCTTATTTCTTATTTCATTGTGTTTTATTAAAGCCAGCAGTACTAAATCTAAGCCAGCAGTACTAACTCAAAGCTAGCAGTACTAACTCTAAGTTAGTACTGCTGAGTTTCTCTTGCTTAATTTAGCTTAATTGCTTGTTGAATTTGCTTATTTAGGATTAGTTAAGCTTATTAGATTTGTCTAGGCCTGTTCTAGCTTATTTACCTTGTTTATCTTTGTTTGCATTTGCTTATTAGGTTTAGTGCCCAACTTGTCTGTTCCATTTTCCATTAGCTTATTTGAGCTCAAACTACTTAGCAGTTTAGCATTTTTATCACTTTAGGGTTTAATTTTTTATAATATAGTTTTTTTAGCTCGCATATTTTTACATTCCCGTCTCATTTTAGGTTTAAATATTTAATAGCTTTCGTTAGGTTTTCCTTAATTGCTTTTGCATTTTATTTAGAAAAATCAAATCCCACTCTTTGTCATTCAAACATCAATCATCAATCCGTCATTCGATTTTCCATTCAAGCCTCGTTGGGACATAACGACCCGGGAAATCAAACTTCCAGAAACATATATATTTTATTTATGGAATTTTGACTTCTTGCCTTGGTCAAAGGCAATTGGTTGATTATTTTCTTATATTATTATATATATATTATTCATCGAATCACATATCAAGAAGAGTGTGTACCTTTCTCATAGAGATCTTGACCCATTCACAATTTCTTCCAATTTCCTTGCCAACAACAACATTTTCATCATTAGCAAGTGCCATGAGAACCTTTACGTCAACCATTTCATTGTCATTTAATGACACTTCTTTTTCATCCCATTCATAAGCTTTAGCAATAAGACCCTTATTCTTGAGCATTGAAGATTTAGAAGCTGAAGCACTGGAACTGAGGAGAGCCAATTTGGCTTTAACTTTGTTATATTTGGCTTCAAAGTCTTTGGTAGACCTCAGTTCAGGTTTGTGCTGAGAAGAACTGAGAAATTTTAGTTGAGAGTTATTTTAAAAAGGCGACTGATATGATGGAGCTAAAGTTTTAGAAAAACAATCTCTTGCAAAGTGACCTTTCCTGCCACATTTATGGCATTCAGTTTGGTCAGTTGCCTTTGCACTACTGAATCTTTGGGTGCCCTTTTTGAAGAACCTTTTAGATTTGGCTAAAAGAGCTCTTGCTTGATATTCTTCTTCAAGGTCATCCATGTACTCTTGACTACTTCTTGTATCATCTTCATCATCAGGACTATCTTGAAAGTCCTGGAAAATAGAGATAGAAATAAAAGCAGTTGACAAGGGTGTTGCAGAGACCAGAGATTTCTTCTTTTCAGTCTTATAAATACTGTCTATAAGGTTTTCTTCATATTTGAGTTTACCAAATAGAGAAGCAAGCTTAGATTCTTTCACATGATTTATGTTTTTGAGACTTTGACAGAAACTTAGCCACTTCTTTGGTAACCCATATATAAAACCAGTATTTATTTCAAGCTTTGAAAGTTTGATGCTATCATTTACTAACTCATTTTAAAGCTTATATCTGGTGAAAGTTTGTGTTAAATTTTCAATTATTTGAATTTAAAGGTGTTATGACACAGCTTTAAGTCCATGACCCTACTTTCTTTCACATCAGAGGGGCTCTTATGATATAGTATCAGGTCATCCCAGGTAGATTTTACTGTTTTACAATTGATAACAATATTCATTTGGTCATCTAGTAATACAGACATGATGAGACCTTTGAGTAGCTGGTCTAGGTTAGTAGCTTTTCTCTCATAAGGAGTCCATTAATTCTCTGGTTTTCTATTACCAGCAACCATTGGAATAAATGAACCATTTTTAATAATGCCTTTGAAATAAGGTTCAATACCAATTATGTGACATAAAAATATTTTATTTCAATTGGTGAAATTTTCCACCTCAAGCATGGGAGCAGCATTCAACTGGCCACCCTTATATTCAAGAGTCTGTGGTACTTCTGCTGCCATTTAAAATAGATTTTGATTTTAAAAATCTTTTGATCAGTTATACAAAAACTTTAAAAAGGTTTTATAAATCAAACCGCTCTGATACCACTTGTTAGTCCCCTTGAATGTGATATTAGGTTTATCAAATTAAACTAATCATATTTCATGGCAATAAAGTTTTTAAACAGATATATATAAGCAATATAAAAAACAAATCAAATAAAGAATCTATGAGATACCTTGCTTGCGAAATAGTAAGGTGGTTGAATGACAATTGGGGTTTGATCTCCTTCTAACTTAAACTATAACCAAAGTTATGAGTTTAAGAAAACAAACTATTCGACTAGAACTAAAGCTTCAGCTTCAGCAGTTTCTATTCAGTTTGTTTGAGAGATAAATTCTCTTCAATGTGTTTCACATTAATTGGAAGAGATAACATTTACTCTCAACATCCCTTTTCTTTTATAGGCAACAGAATTAAGGTTTACAAGTTAACCTAATACACATGGCAAGCATTAAATGGGTGGTTGAGGTGCCATTTAATGCAGCCATGCTTTATAGTACCAAGTACAATCCTTTAAGGAAAGTCGTTGTACTTCTATACCAACTTTAGAAGTATTCATTCCCAAGGAGATTGCTTTATTCCTTTTGACATAAAGCAATCTTTTTCCTGCCTTGTAAACCTTCTAGAAGTGAAACATTTTGATTCAATCTTCTAAGAAGGAGATCGATATTGTTCAACTTGGAATTGTCAACCAAGCTGAACTGAAGCTCTTGCTAAGGTCCTCTTCAGTTTCTGATATGCTGCATAAACTAAAGTGAAGATGATCTTGATCTTCTAAGTACTCGAAAAAATGAAGCTGAAGTTTCTTTAGCGATTCAAGCTAAATTGTCTTCAGCTTGACTATACTGAGGTGATTTTATGTTTAAATTTAATGAGAGACTGAAGGGCTCAGGAACAGACCCCAAAAGTATTCATTTGACCTTAATCTGGATTTACGTTGTTCCTAATCACGTAACGGGTTTTACTCCCTTATTGGTCAAACTAAGTCAACGGTCACTTTACGTAAACACATCCTTTCCTGTTACGGGATATGCTTTACTTGAGATGCAACACACTTAGCTTGTTTGCATCAAGATGATTAGTAACCAAATCTATTGTTGATTATCATGGATTAAAGTCTAAATGACTAAATGAGTTTGTGATATTTGAAGGTTAATCATGCTTTGAGTTTTCCCACCTCATTACCTATAAATGTTTTACAAACTTACACATGTACAAGATGACTTACAAACTCCCACACCACTTCTACATAATCCTACAACCTATCCTTCATAATCATTTGTTTACCCTTTTTACCAACAAATGATTATATCCTTCACACACTCTAAACACTTCTTTCTTAAACCATCCCATAATCATATTTGCCCACTCTTTCCTCTCTTATTTGCAATGCTATTATAAACCCAAATCAATCCTTTGATTCATCCTAAACATCATCACCTTCATACTTCTAATATTCAAAATCTTCTTCAAGACTAAACCCATCTTCACATAAACCTTCCCCAAATAACACCCACATGGGACAACTCACATTCCATTACATAATGTACTCTCTTTGTACTTGTTGTACCTCTTGTCCCCTTCATTCCCTACGTAGGCTCCTCCGCATCCTATTAAAGCATTCTCTTCTACATATTTACTATTCACCTTCTTCTTTACAACCATTTGAATTTAACACACACATACACTTTATCATCCTCACCCTTGATCAAGCCACTTCATCAATCCAAGTTACCTTGCTTACTTCTCCTCCCTTAGATTAAATTTAAACAAACATAACAAACATACTTCTTCATCCACCCTTGATCAAGCCACTTTATCAATCCAAGTTACCTCACTCTCTTCTCCTCCCTTGGATTGAAATTCAAATATCAAACTAACACATTCCCTCTCTTTAAACCAACACACCTCACTCTTTAAACAAACACACTTCTCTAATCACCCTTGATCTTGCTAGTTCACGTATCTAACCTATCTCTCTTCATCTCATCTTCACCCTCTACTTCTAACAAGATCAAGAAGCTCCTTTTCATCCCATCACCATCACATCATGCCAACTCACTTACACCTCATTCTTATCTTTCTCTCTTATCCAACATGTGCTTAAAAGATTTGAAACTCAAATTTCAAATCTCCCCCCTTTCTCTCCATTTTAATAATATTCTTTGAATATTTTCTTGTACCCTAACTAGCTTATTAAAACCTTTAGTTGGATCTCAACTAAGCTAATTACATTTTGATAAATACCCAAAATACCCTTTTCTGGTTGTTCTTTTCTCTCTTTTCGATATCAGACAAGCAAAGGCTTTTTAATACTATACAAACACTTTTATCAAATGGCTATTTGAGTTGGTTGACCTTGAGTATAAGAATGATTGAAAGGTTATAACGTGAAGTACAATTGGGGGTTTAACAAGTGTCAGTATTTAAAACACCAAAGTTACAAAGAAAACAAACTAGGGAATCTGGCGCGTTGGCTACGCGCTAACGCATGGGCAGCGCGCCCAACGCGAATTGTTTTCCTAAAATTTAGGACTCTTGGCCTATAAATACTCCCTATTGGCCTTTGTATTCCTCACCTCTTGCAAACATTCTTTCTGCTCTTTTCTCTTCTCCTATCCTCTAAGTATAACATCTAAGTGTTCCAAACTTCTCATCTCATCATTCTTTTGAAGTAAACACATCTCCGTAAGAGAGCCACACAAGTACCTAATTCATACTTGTGTGTTTTGTTGAGGGTCTTCTTTCTTATACTATTTCTTTAGAATCGAGTCTCTAGGTTAGGTTAGGACTTGATTCACCAATCTATCTTCATTCAATCAATCGAGTTGTAAGGGAAGTCTTGTATCTGTGGGATCAAGCCTAGATCTTTGAGGATCTAGTTAGGGTTTGGTAAGCTTCCAAAGAGAAGTATTTGTGGTTATAGGTTTAATTCGAATCACGGGTTCTTAGGGGTAGATTTAAGGGCGGAATACCGTAGGTAGTAACTCTTCTTTGTGAGCGCCGATCTTTGTGCATATCGGTGGAGTTAAATTGTAATACGGTTTGTAGTCTACCATAAGGATTATACTAGTATAGTATAGGTGTTGTGGATTCGCAACTGGGCGTATGAAAGGACAAAACCCCCTTCCCGGACCAGTTTATATCGTTGTGTCTTTCTCTCTCTATCTCTCTCTCTCTATCTATTTATTGATTCTTTGCTAAGTAGATCATGACACCACTCGACTCTTTCGAGACTTGAAGTTTTATAAACTTCAAAGAAGTCAAGAAAACCATATTCACCCCCCTCTATGATTCTTCACTAACTATAATATTATTTAAATATTTAACAAAAAACATTAAAGTATTAAACTATATCCAAGGTCCAAGTGCTGGTTACTCTTCTTATAAATTACTGTTCATAACCCGTTGAACTTTATTGAGTAGGCCTACCGCCTTAGGTGCAAAGAAACTAAATGTATCAAACGCGAACTGAATAAACACATCTTGATTTCCAATGCATGCTTTCTCGTGTTTTTTTACTTTGTATGAGGCGGTCTTCAAAGAAGCCTGACCCGTTGTAAAACCCTAACTGCTCAACCCCACAAGAGGAGAAACCTCGGTCAGATCCACGCACGCATGTTTCTCGCCAATCCATATGAAAACCAAAATGTCAGCCGATCTGAGTGTGGAAATGATAACGCCTTAATTATACATGTTTTCGGTGGCGTTATTTATATATATTTTATTATTTCTCATGAACTCTCAATACTTAATAGCATGAATTATGTGCAGGTTCACTTGAAGTCATCCCGAGCTCAAAAAGAACAAAGTTCAAGTGTTTATAGTTATTGGAAAGCAAGATGGAAGAAAAGAAAGGACCAAAGCTGAAAAAGACCTCAAGTACGCCGCACAAATATCTTGTGCGCCGCATTTCTTATCAAGTCCAAAAATTAAAGACTATTAAATGAAGATCGCATTTACACACCAAGTATGCCACAAAAACTTCTTTGTGCATTGCTGATGTGTCATTGTATGGTGTATATTTTATTGATTTAAGTTTTAAATTTATATTTTGCCAACTAAACCAAAAACAACATTTTAACGGGTAGTGTACACGATCGGTAGTAGTTTTGTGGTAAGTAGGGGGTCAAACACTTGAAGCGAGGTTAAATCTATCAATTTAATTAATATCTTGGTTATCTAATCTATGTTAATTCTATTGAATGCGACGCGTTTAATTCTATCAATTTTATTAATATCTTGGTTAGATCTAATCTATGCTAATTCTATCCTATTCTAATCCTATGTCAGTCATAATCTAATTCTAAACGGGGAGAAAAAGGGGGTTTTTCAGCTGAGAGACTCAAGCACGGTTTGATTGGTGACTATTAATCAATTCAAGGCACTTTAACCTCAACACAAGCAAATTAAACAATAAGAATTAATGTGAGTTGTCGAGACCAATATAGAAAAACTGGAATTACACCCATTATTATCGATAGAAGTAGTAAAGTTGGTTTGTTTTATTTGTGCAATGATTTACTTTTCGAGGGTGGCTTATTATTCTTAAGACATTACGGCTGTATACATCATCCTAATCAGATCCTAGGGACACATTAATTCTGTCACAAATAAAGCATTCCAGCATAAAGCATCCTTAATTGCTTGATTTTAAATTATCTTAGCTATTAAAGCAATGGTGAACCTTGTTATTCCCTCTCCCATCTTAGAGACATTTACCCACTTACTGCTTAATTGGCGATATATACACTAGTAGTTCCACTTGTCCAACTTCCAATGGAAACCAGAACGTTATTTGTGTGAATTATCTAGGTTTCACCTTCTAGTTCAACATGATCAATAAACCCATTGGCATATCCTCAATTAACTAGTTAGTTTAGTCCGAAGCGTATCCTTAGACACTATTTAAAAGGACAATAGTTGTGATCATTTGATTCTAGATATTATAAAATTACTATATGGAGAGCTATTCTCAGAACTCTAGATTTGCTTGGTCGTATCACTAGATCCAGTTGAATGATTATGGTGCATACAAAAGGTGATAAACGCAAGTATAAATTGATTAAACATAAACAAGCATCTCAACGTTAAATCAAAGAATCTAAGAATTGAAAAAATACAAACATTCAGATCTTTATAGAAAAATGGCTAATATCCCAAAGGTTTACGCCTTCAAACGTCATAATAATAGAATTCTAAGAGACAATGAATTTATACTTAAGCGGTAATCTCAAAGATCAGATGTTAGAACGAATGTGTACCAAAAATACTTGATTAATTCTATCCCCCCCCCCCCCCCCCCCCCCCCCACCCCCTCCCCCCCCCCTACCCCCACCCCCTCCACCCCCGCCCCCACCTATTACTAAGTATGACGGCAATTACACGTTGTATCCTATGGAATTGATAGCGTTTCTCGACCTCTTCTGCTCTTTTTCTCTCTATATAATAACTTTTATGGTTTAGGTATCGAGAATATGATTTAGCACACTTAAAACTCCATTTTTGAGTTTTCTATTTATAAGGTCTGGAGTCGGTTCGATACGGCGTATCCAAGGTTGGATACGGCGTATTGCGCGGATTTCTTGGAAAGAGTAGGACCACAACTTGATCATCCTTCCAGTAATTTATAATTCATGTTCCATATTTTCCAATATGACGTATTTGGTTCTTCTGGATAGGCGTTTGAGCTTAATATGTAGGGCAACGGCTACACCGTACTCTTCCTTGATGGATACGGTCGTTTTGGTCTATCAGAATAGTTAATCTTTAAAAATATATTCATTATGCTCCAGAATGCGTGCCTTTTGCTAATATTCACCAAGTACTCCATAATTACTGCAATTCTCAAATATAAACGATTAAGTAACAATTTTTTGCAATAACTATACAAAATGGGTTAATTAACATCGGGATAAATGGATGCTATAAATAGACGTTACTTTGTTGTATCAATATCCCCACTTGAATTCCTACTTGTCCTCAAGTGTAGCTTCTAGAAGTTTTATAAAAATGTATCTCTAAGGATATTTTTCGTTTTTTATTAAAGCATGTATTTGATCCATTACATAGTACTAAACCAATGCCACCTCATGAAATAGGAAGATGATAAAACTCAATTCACTCAAACTAAGTCTATGTTAGTAACAAGTAATAATTCGCTCAGAATTGCTCTGAGTACGTGACGAGAGTCCTATTCTATCATAGATCTTGGCAAGGATACACAATCTCCACTCACTAAAGCCAAAGGGTATAAGTCTTTATAAAGGTAATATATGGGTCTTTTGTATTGAAAGGCTTACGGTTCTGATCATTTTTACAAATCTCGTTCACCAGGTAAGTAATACTACAAAAGCAGCTGAAGCAGACACACATCACGGTTTTTGTATGGAAAGGCTTACGGTTGATCATTCTACAATCTTTCACCAGAAGTACCACTCCAACAGGGCAGCTGAAGCACACATACATGGTCGTAACGACAGAATAGACATGTGTGTTCGATCACATCCCCATTCGAATTTAACCAACGGTTAGGATGAAGAATGATATAGGGTAGGAACCTTCTAACTTTCACCAAAAGTTGTAAACCAATGAGGCAGCTAAGACATGCATACATGGCCGTAATGACGGAATAGACATGCACGCTCAAACAACTCCTCATTCGCGTAAAACCAGCGGCTAATCATTAGGTGAAAGGGAAGTAAATTGTTGTTAAATAAAAATTAAGAAACAAATAGATTAAGACTAAGATACAAGTTGCTAGATACTTTTTCCTGACCGTTACCATGACAAAGACACGACTATTTACAACATCTTGATCATAGATAAAAAACAACAACCTAAGTTGGCGTTCCCGTAACGATCAACTTTCCAATCATCCCAAAACTTTACATACTCTATAAGGTAAGTAGCGATATCTTCTACTTTGTACAATACTCTACATCGTTGATTTTTTTTGACGTATCAACGAATAATCGATCCTTTGTGTAATTCCTTCGGTAATTCCTTTGCGAAACGATTATCTTCAAACTTTTTTCTTTTTTGTTGCATTTTTCTAATTTTTTTGATTTTTTTACAAACTATACTTCAAATCTCGGTGTAGTTTCACCATCTTCACGATCATAATAATTCTGGATAATTCCTTCGGTAATTCTTCGTTTTTCGGACTCACAATTAATTGCGATGGTAGTAAAATCACATGAGTTTTGACTACGATATACATTCCCATTTGTAATGTGCAAATTTCCCACCGCACCAAAGATAGAAAATGACACAAGACTCAGGAAATACAAACTTTACATTTTAAGCAACTAGCAACTATAAATTAGACTTAATCTAATAGGGTAGGTTAAGGTGTAAGGGTGTAACCAAACAAATAGTTGGTGTAGTTCCTAAAGGATTGGCTCTACGAGTTGTTCTAGTGGATCTTCACTCTAAAGATGAGAGTAGAAAAGGGTTTAAAATGGAGGTTAATTGACCGGTGTAGTTAGTTATTAAGGAACATGGAAAGGCAATTTGGGTGTAATCCTAAAATTTTACCAATGTAAACAAGTTACTCCAATTAAATCCATAATACTTATTATTATGGTCTCGAGTGATATACCAAGTCAAGTTCTAAAGTCTACAACATCACCGACACACTCATATTTTGTGGAATTTGGGTAAACATTTAGAAACGGATAGGCTAAATTCTTACAATATATAATAAGGGTTATTGTGTGCGGGTTATGTATCAAGTAATTTCACAAAAAGTATGCTTGAATTTTTTTTAAATTTAAGCATTTTAGTGTGAAAAATAAGACAAGCAAAACATTCTAATGCCATCCCCCTACTGGAATTATACAACGTCCTCATTGTGTAGATAAAATAATAAATACGGGAATTTAAAAAGAATTAGAATAAGAAACCCCCCTGATATTTGCTCGATAGATTCTCCAAGTTGCGTTTATGAGCAAGATTATGTGCTGGAAAAGCGTCTGAATCCTAGCACGAACATCACAGACACATAATTCCAGAAAATATGCATTCCACCAACTTCGTCGATATTTCTTTCACGAGGTCATGTATTAAACATAGGAAAAACATTTGCATTCCTATCTTGGTACCTATGGTTAATTTAAACTAAACTAAACAAACTAAATATGAGTCAGTTTTGGTGGATACGCAGTATCAAATTAATGAATACGCCGTATTCCAGAACTGACAATAATGTTTTTAAAGTGCAAAAAAAATAAAGACTGATAACGTCCAGACAATCAATACGCCGTATGGTATGGGGCGGATACGCCGTATTGATGTCTGGGAAGACAGACTCGATAAACTTAAATAACAATCCGGGTTGTCTCCCAGGAAGCACTTTTGTTTACAGTAAAGTCTTTAAGTTAAACTCGTCTTCAGCTTCTCTTCTTTATTTGGTGCGCGTCACCTTCCATCCGTTGTCCTTTTTCTAAAAAATATCTTGGTAGATTTTGGACATATTATATTCGTTTCTCTCCCAAATATCATATTCATAACTTCTTATTGCAATATATTCTTCATTGGGTCCAAGCGAGTACTGAATAGCTTCAAACTTTTCTGCTTTGCACCTTCTTTTGTTAGGTTGCTCATTGATAGAATTGGATGTATTGCTATATTTGCGCTTTGTCTGACTTTGTTTTTCAATATCACGCACTTCATAGGCTTTGAAGAACGAATCAGTAGCAGTGTTGGACGGGTTTTCATATTTAGATTCCTTCAATTCATTATTGCTCGAAATACTGTTATCCACATATCTCTTATTCCAATTTCCATTCATCCATGAGTGAAATATCACCTTTTGAGTCCTTCCATCCACTTTCTTATGGTTTTTGAATGATGTGTTTACGTTTGATAAGAATTCAAGTGGATCAATCCCCTAGTTCTCTCCTTCGTCCAACATTTCATCTTCTCCATCGTATGATTCGGGATAGAATCTACAGAAGAATTTCTCAATAAGTTCCTCCCAAGTGGTGACTTTTCCATCTCCCTCACTAATCCACCATTCTTTAGCATCATCGGCCAACGAGAGAGGAAAGATTTTCATTCGTAGTTGATGGGAATCCACGCCAGGAACGTAGATCAAATCAACCATTTTAAGTACCTTAGCAATGTGATCCACCACGTCTTCATTGTACGCTCCGTGATATATGTTCCTTCTTAATTCCACCAAAAATTCCTTGCTGAGTTCAATGTTTATGTTGTTACTGGTGATAGAAAGATTTGATTCAATTAGAGCTTTTTCCATGTTATCAGATAGAATTGGTTCAGCCATGACTTCTTGTAGTTCCTTCTTCAATCAACTAGCTCTGATAAGTTCTTCCTGTAACAAAGGTAAAAATATCAGCAGGATTTGCTCTGAAGAAATGTAGAATTTTTTTTTGGCATGTAAGTCAAATAGGAAAACCAATATTTTTGTTTCATATGATCGATACGCCGTATCCAATGGAAGTGGATACGATATATTAATCAGTTGAATGAATACACTGTATTGGACAGAAAGTTGGATACGCTGTATCCGATAGAAGTGGATACGCCGTATTTAGCTATCGACCAGAACAGTGTATTAAGAAAAACAATTAAATACGCAAACAATTAAACACAAATATATACAAGCAAACAATTAGAGACAAATATACACAATTTACAGAATATACACTAATCTAAATTACACTAATCCTAAGGGTTAGATCTAATATAATGTTAAAAACCAAAATATCAAATAAAAATCAAGATTAATTTTCACTCCCCGGCAAAGGCGCCAAAAACTTGATTGTATCATTGTGTGGTGTATATTATATTGATTCAAGTTTTAAATTTATATTTTGCCGACTACACCAAAAACAACACTTTAACGGGCAGTGTACCCGATCGGTAGTAGTTTCGTGGTAAGTAGGGTGTCAAACACTTAAAGCGAGGTTAAATCTATTAATTTAATTAATATCTTAGTTATTTAATCTATGTTAATTCTATCATATTCTAAACCTATGTCAGTCTAAATCCAAATTCTAACGGGAAAAGGAGGGTTTTTAGCCTAAGAGATTTGCACGGTTTGGTTGGTGACTACAATCAATCCAAGGCACTTTAACCCAAGCGAGTTAATTAACAAAAGATAAAAGATCGGTCGAGCGAAATATAAGAAAACTATATTAACCATTATTAATCCGATTAGAAAGTTGGTTTGTTTATTAAGTGCAATGATTTCTTCTTTCGAGGTGGCATATCATTCTTAAGACTTAGCCGTTACATCATCCTAAGACCTAGATACATTAATTAAATTCCCCATAATTAAACATCCACATAAAAGCATCTTATTTGCTGATTATAATTTATCTTAGGAATTAAAGCAATGGTGCTCTTGTTAAACCCTAGCTCATAGAGACTTTACCCACTTACCAACCGCTTAATGTATTATACACTATATTCCACTTGTCCAACTATCCAATGGAATTAGAACGTTACTTGTTGAATTATCTAGGTCACCTGCTAGTCAACATGATCAATAAACCATTGGCAATATCCAATTAACTAGTTAAGCCCGAAGCGTATCCTAGACACAGACTTAGAAGGACAATATTTGTGATCCTATTATTCGAAGTCTATAAATTACTATATGGAGAAGCTTATCCCAGAATCTAGATCTAACTTGGTCCATATCCCCTAGATCTTAGTTTGAATGATAGGTCGCATACAAAAGCACATATACAAGTATAAATTAATAAACATAAACAAGCTATTCAACGAGAAATTAAGAAATCCGCGATAAACAAATACCAAAACATCAGATCTTCCATATAATGGTTTAATACCCTAAGGTATTTAGCCTTCAAAACGTCATAATAAAATACAAGAGCAATTATTTACCAAGGTCAAACTAACCGAGTTAACAATGATACCAAAAACTGAACGATAACTAAAGTATATGGAATTACACGTTGTCTTCTATGGATTTGAAACTGTTGTTGGACCTCTTCTGCTCTTTTTCTCCTCTGAAAATCAACTTTTATGGTTTAGGTATCAAGAATATGATTTAGCACACTTAAAACTCGTTTTTGAGTTTTCTATTTATAAGGTCTGGAAGTCGGTTGGATACGGCGTATCCAAGTATTGGATACGGTGTAATTGAGGAATTTCTTAGAGTAGGACCCCACTGAACTAATCTTTCCAAATATTATATTGATTCCATAATTCCAATACGGCGTATTGGTCTTCAGAATAGTCCGTATTGAGCTTTTCTCTTCCTTGTGGTTTCTTTTGTGGTGCAGGGGCACAGATACACCGTAATATTCCTGATGGATATGGCGTATTGGTCTTCAGAATATGTAATCCTTCAAATATCTTCAATTTTAAGCTCAAAAATGCGCGCCTTTTGCTAATTCCACCAAGTACTCATAATTACTTCAATTCTCAAATATAAACGATTAAGTAACAATTCTTTGCAATAACTATACAAAATGGGTTAATAACATGGGATAAATGATGCTATAAAATAAATGTTATTTGATGTCATCAAATACCTTTATTAATGGCCGTCAAAATAACCTTAACTAGGGCAGAACAACATTCAAGGGAGTGTGCACACTTATGAACAGCCAAACGGAAACCGTGCCCAACAACTCACCTTCGACCAACGATGGCGTTCAACATATGCTGATAAAGGTCATTATCCATATCACGTCATACATCAGCAATGCGGGCATCCAGCTCCGCAGCATGCTTTACAAAACGCCGCTCTGCCGCATCTTGGTACGATACAAACTCTTCTTGCATCTTACTTTCACCCACAACTTGAACCTTCAAACCATCACGTTCCAACTCTAAGGCGGAAACCTTCTCGAATAAACCAGCATTCTGAGCAGTCAAACTAGCAGCCTCACCAACCTTTACAGCAACCGTTGATTCCAAATCAGATACACGCATACAAAGCTCTTCCACCTCCTCAGCTTTAGACTCCGACTTCTCCAACTTAGCTTTCAACTCAGCAACCTCCGCATCCCTCTCCTGAACCATTGCAACACTATCAATGAACCTCTTCTCATACTTATCCCTCGTCATAATTTCATGTTCGTAGCGCAAATGCAATTCGGAAACCATGCAAACATGCTGAGGTGAGTTGATGTTAAAACTATCAAGAAACCTAGCATCATGCTGATTGCAAAGCATGGCCCAATAGCCAGGAGGGGTAACATGATCAAGAATATTCTGACAAGTAATAGGGTTGTCTACACGAGCATTGTTAGTAACACTCCAGGTGGGAACATAGACATTCAGAGTAGTAGCGGAGTCAATACTCTGAGATTCATAGAAGTCATCAGCAGAAAAACCTTGGCTCGGTGTAACAGACAGAGTCCTAGTCTCAAGCTCAGGAGCGGATAAAGGGTGACCGTCACCCGTAGACTCAGCCACAGGCACACTAGTACCATCCTGAGACGAGGAAACAAGCGGAACAACCTAGGAAGTAGCAGGAATATCAGTATCCGCAAAGCCAGAAGACAAAAAACAAAGCGACTAGAGGGAAGACGCGTCCTTACATTGTCACGGGGAGCATCCTCAAGAGCACACTCCAGAGTAAGAGTAACAGAAGAAGAAGTAACATCTTCTGTTGCAGCAGCAGCAGACCCAGAACCAGCGGTAGCCTGCTCACCCTGTCTAATGAGTCTTCGCAGAGCAGTATGAGATTTTCCAGCCATGCTGGCTCAAGAATCAGAAATAACTATACCCTTAGTCTGTGCTTTCTTCGTAGGTGGTGACCTAGAAACAAAAGCCACCCTCTTCCTCCTCTTGCTAGAGTAAACATTCAGCTCATCTTAAATAGTGTGAGATGGTTTGCAGAGAAGGGGAGATAACCCTATCCTCAGTCTCAATTATAAGTGGAACCTCATTCTTACCAAGAGTCTGCTCCCCAACCTTCACCTTAAAGGGATCATCAGACTTAACAAAATCAAGTAAACCCATTTCTGTAACAAACAATAACATGTATCAGAGCATGAAACAAGATCACAAACAAACTCCACCCTGCACACATATATATAGACAAGACACCTACCCTCATCATTATCATGTAACAAAGTGGGGCGGAAATCAGTCTTAGTAAATGAACAACAAAGACCCACAAAATATAAGAAGGGCTCTAAGTACTTCCTAATAAGGGTACAATTCTTATTCAACAATTCCACACAAGGTAAATCTACGGCCTCATCCACAGAAGCGGATCCTTAACAATAGAGTTACCACTAAACCATGAAGTGGATAGCGGATAAACCGAAGTGTCAATCTAGAAAAAATGGTTGTTCTAGTTCTTCAACGAGTCAAATTTCTTCGAGTAGCAGTAAGGATCATCAGCACCCCCGCGCTTGGAAAAAGATAACCACCCGTTGCTAATAGAATAAACATAAAAGTGACGAAAGGTACCCACGGTAGGAATACGACCAAGGGTACGACACATAATCTCAAAGTGACTCACCTTTGCCGCGCCAATCACAGACAACCAAGAAAGATTAATCTGGTAATACTCAAGTACGTAGAGCAAAAACTTTGACAAAGGAACCCGATAGTTGGTGAACTCAATGAAACGGGTGTATATGCCAATCTTTCCCTTAGGACTATCCTTGATTATAGCATTCCGATCAGGCAACTCCGGCCACAACTCAGCCAGAATATAAAAAACAGAACAATGGTGATCTAACTCCCTTTAGGTTAACACGGAAGTGACAGTATAAATCAAACTACCAACCATTTTAAAGATAACTGCAAATACAAGAGGAGGAGAAAAACCTAACCTGTGACTAAAAGCGAACGGTTAAACGAAAAACAAATAAACAGAAGAAGAGCTGGATGAATAAGAGTAAAAAAGATGAGGGAAAGCACAGTGAAAAACTAAAAGAAAAACAATGAAAGTGAGAAAGTATTTATACAAACCCACAAGGAAAAAACCTACAAACGCTAAGATGGCGACACGTGTCCACACCTTTCATCGAACGATAGAAATAAGGAAAGATGAACAACTGCGATGATCCGCGCACATGATAAAGCGTCACATCAGTTAGAAAATCACATGGCTAGGAACAAGCCACGTCGCCCAAAGCCACCTACCAAGCAACATATAAGGAACGCATACATGGCTGCTAAATGCTAACGACTAAGCGAATTTAAGTCTAGTAACATCTTCCGCACGCACGAAAGACATACTAGATTGGGGGGACATGATAATGTATAGTATCAACTGAGGCCGCAAGCCCATGCCACACAATAAGCAATAGGCCCAAGCCTAACACCTGAAAGGAAACTACTCCGCGAGAAGTATAACCGGCATACGGCTGCAAGGAGCACGAGCTTTGCAGCTCCGCGAGGATCATAATCTACACATAGCGGCAAGGAGAATGAGCTTCACAACCCCTTGACCATGCACCACTCATGATAGACAGTCACCGGTGACTAAACTAAAAGTAGTAAGAGACAGAACATGGGACATTGGGAAGAACGTCAATGTTCCTAATACTGATAACAAATGATGATAATGATAACCTAAGCTGCTACGTTATAAAAAGGTGACAGTATCACTGACGTTGACCTCACAACAACAACCTTATTATCCACGGGGTAATAGGAGGAACCTCGCCCCGTGACCCATACGTCCAACAGTGACATTCACCTATATAAGAAGTCATCCAAACACTTCTAACGATATGACTTCCGCTCCCATTACACACATACTACTTATAACCAATACTCAAGAATAGTTCAACATAATTCAAGAACAACTTAACATGGATTTTGAAAATGAAATAAACCATCTTTAGGAGATGCTGAACCTTATAAATTCAAATCAAGATCTTCCCGTTGACTTTTATGATCCTAACGGGAGTGACAAGGGAAATATTAAGATCGATTCACTCGCTAAGCAACCTTTTGATACCCTCTTAATAGGGGATGAGGTTATTAGCACTACTTTTGCAAAGGATAATGACAAATTCATAAAGTCTAGTGTTGATGATCTTGTCCCAATCCCAAGGGAGTCGGAGGTGACTTCAGTTTGTGATGATTTAGAGTGTAATATGCCTATTAATACACCTTTGCCCACCACTGATGTTAGGGAAGAAGATTTTGATATCAATTCGCCTCTAGGAGAACAAGTAGTCGACTTTTTGATGGAGAACGTGGATGTAGCTGATTTACCTAGACATATGGTTAAGCAACTATTTGGTCTTTTAGTCAAAAACCTAAGTTCTACCAAAAGAATGTCTGATGAGCCTTTAGGTGATGATTCAAAACCTAGATCTTATGATGTGACTTTCTCAAACCCTCTCTTTGACTTTAATGATGATTTTACCTTGTGTAATGATAATCCGCTTTTTGATGAGGAGTTTGAGGACATTAGTAGTCTGGACCCCCCTAAGTCGACTCTAGTTATTGATGAGTCTACTTTGCTAGTCACACCACTTCTCGATTATAAGGAATTTTCCTTAGGGGAAGTGGAAAGATTTGATCCATTTTTCTCCCTAACACAGTCGGGGGGAACGACGAGGGTGATGGAGACCCTTTCTTTTGGTTTTCATCATATGCCATCACCCCGTCCTGCTGCATACTCACCTAAAGAGGTGATGTATTGCTATTACCATCCTCACCTCACAACAGGTGATGGATTTGACCCTGAAACTAAAAGTAAGTAACCCTAGAGTCAAGCTAGAGACTCGAACAAAAATAAACGCTTCTCGAGAGGCAACCCGTGTTATCTATCTATCTATTTTATTTTTATTTTTAGTTTTTATTTTGAATAAGTGGGATGTATTTTTAGCCTAAGTGTGGGGGTGTGCTTCTATCCTTGTTGTGTTTCGTGGTTTTCTGTTTTTGCTTGTAGGATTTCCTATGATCTTGAAGACCTTCGTGCTTGTTTTTAATCCTCCAATCACGCGGTCTCCGATCATTTTCATGATTATATCCTGGGAATCCTTAATCCTGATCATATATATATATATATATATATATATATATATATATATATATATATATATATACTGGGAATATATATATATAATAAGATTTATATAATCTGATTTTCTTTCTCCTATACACTTGGAATTTTTTTTACATTTGCCTTTTTTTGTTCCTAAGTGTAGGGGGTAAAACCCTATATTTTTGAACATTGAGGCCAATGTTCCATTATAAGTGTGGGGGGGGGGGATTTCTATCGAAATTGATCATACCTGTTGCCTGTCTGTGTCCCACGCAACCCCATTTTGACCAATTTTTTTTTTTATTTTAGTAAAAAAAACTATCTCTTAGTTATAGATATATAAATAAGTAGGCCCGTAGAACTAAGGATATTTTGACTTGACCGAGTGTTTAACTCTAGCTTTTCCTTTAGCTTTTAAGACTAAGCGTTTGCTAAACTTTAAAATTATGTAAAGAACAAAAATTGATAGAGTTAAATAAAAGTTAGATGCTAAGCGTGGAGTGGTTGGATCTCTTTAGAGCTCATAGAGGTTAATTATGACTTTTTGCTCCCACCAGCTTAATAAACGTTATATAATTGATAATTGTTGATCCAAACTTAAGATCTATTCTTTAGCTTGTAAAGGTTAAGTTACTTTGGATAAATCCAAAACAACTATGGTAGAAACTTTGTGAATACTAAAGCATAAAAGAATCAACTCTTTAATACTAAGAAGAAACGTTAAAGAAACAGTAAACATTAAGAATAAATGATATAACTAAAAAGCTCTAATAATTTATTTGAATAAAACGATACTTTGTGTAGAAGCTCAGGGCTTATATCCTTGAAGCCATTCACAAAAACGTCAATGACAAATATTGAATAATCACAACCATAACCTAGGATCATTCCTTTTATACTCTAAGGAATCTTACAAGATAACTACAAAATCTTCTATAATGTTAAACTTATACAATCTTCTAACTACTCAATATACTCTGAATAAGTCAATACAAATCTCTTGACACATCTTTATCACTTTAGCAGTCTTTAATCTTCATGCAACATTCTTAAGTCCTTTAGCAGTATTAAGTTAGTACTAGTGCAGTACTAACTATCTCTAGCAGTTACTAAACTAGTTAATACTGGCAGGTGTAACTGAGCAGTATACTCTTGACTTGGCAATACTAAGTCTGACACATTTAATCCTAACTATCCTTCCCTAAACTTGTATTACCATCCAAATCATCAGTTTCTTGAAAATAAACTTGTTCTAATAAGAGGATTCATCCAAATCACTTTATCTTCTTGGTCTTTCAATCTGCATGAATATCTTCCTAAGAAGTTCTTTGGACATCTCATTATCTTGTTCCCCCCAAGAGTTTGCCAACTAAAAACATCTGTGTAAAACAAACCCTCTTAACAAAGGATATTCCCTTTCAACCAGCATTAGATATCCAACTGTCATCCGTTTCGAGATCCATGAAATACTCCCATGTAAGTCATAATACAGTCTCCATGTTATATCATGAATATGTTTCTGAGACTTCCATAACTCATTATCAGCATCAGGTTCAAACAGTCTCTTCAACTCTACCCAGATCTCTATTTCTTTATCTTCTATTGGTTTTGTTAAGTTGAACCTTTCTTGAAATAGACTCCATAGTTTGACTAAATCATCCATGTCAAAAGTCTTTAGCATATCTTCAAAAACCTGATATACCTCTGTATGATTACCAACCCGAATGATTTTCTAGTACATTCTTGAATCTTCAGTGTAAAATCCACCAGTCAATGATTGGATATTTGGTATCAGGGCTTAATATTCAATATCCGATCTTCTAAACTATGATCATCAATTGTTGTAGCTCTTCTTGTGATAGCTCATATGACTTTTGCTTCTTAGAACTTTGTTGACCAAGTTCTTCTTTATAGCTTCTTTAGTACTTTCCAAAGCTGCATCTAGGAACATTCTATCAACATCACTCTCCATTGGAGTAAAAGTGTTTACCTTTTTCATTGTTGCTTCAAATAAACTCTTGATCTCATCAAATGAATATCCTCTCAACTGTTGTAGTGTATAGCTTCCCATATGCTTGATATAGTTAGACATATAAGTTCTCTGTTGAGCCTGTATGGGTGGCTTGTTCCTCCTTTCTTTAGCTCTTTGTTAGGAAAAATGTCTCTTTCTCTGGTTGATAAGTTTTGCAAGCAGTCTTGCTTTTTTAGCTTCTGAGTATTTTTCTTTTTCTTCTGCTTGTAACCTTTGTGCTAACTCTTCATGCAGCTTACAATTCCTAGCTTTTATGGTCTTCGTCTTCCCCTTCTCAATATTGAAGAGAGCCTAGCTGCATTATGTGCACTGGCAAACCTCAGCCTCTCTTCAACATCAAGTTGTTACTTATTGCAATCTCAGAGCGCATCATAACAAGTCTTTCTGTTTCTTGTTTGCCCATTTTTTGTACTTGGTCATAAGATAATTCAACTCTTCCATTATACCTTTACCTTTATCTTTTGTCTTTGCTGCACTCCTTCTGATGTACACTAAACTTTCAGCAGCAATATCATCAACAGAATCACCAGCAGTTTTAACTTCAGGCTGGCATACTAATATCTCAGCACCAGTATATAACCGTACATTAGCAGTGGTAAATATGTACTAGCGGAGAGCAGAAACACCCATCTGTACCAAAATAACCCCCCATCTTCATCATTCATCAATTTTCCTCCCTGTTTAGAAGGATCCTCTAGAGCCAAAATATATTGAATCTAAACCTTCTTCCATCTGAGAGAACAATCTAGTTTTCTTCTTGACTTGAGAGCTTTTCTTTTTCTCCTACTCTTCACTCATCTTGATAAGCTTTGTAAAAGTAGCACCATAAACTTTCTTTGTCTGTGTCAAGTCTGTCTCTAAAGCTACAACTGTGTTTGACAATTATTTTAAACCAAATCCATCAAATTCATCAGTGGTGCATCGTGCCCTCAGATCCACTTCCAAGTATGAGAATCTTAGGAGAAGGTGAATCATGGGGCATGGTAGGGGTCTTATCAATGTTACCACTGCCTTGTCCTGCTTCTAAGCCAGTGACAGTAGTGGCAGCCCCTCTATATCTGACATCCACACCTGTGGAAGCAGCCTCATCTGCTACATTGGTGTGAGGAGGAGAACTGGGCTGAGGAACCTCAGTTTCCTGTCTGATAGAACTCCTAAGTGTTGGTGAAAGATGTGGTTGTGAGGTTGATGGAGCACCTATGGGTGTGTGATGGGACTCAACTGGGACTGTTGATCCTTCACCCTGAAAAATTAGGCCCTGAACAAGCATTGTTGGAAACAATGGAATGTCTACCCTAGTATAACCCTTAGAAGCCCTCCTCATATTGCTAAAAAGTTTTTGTGTATGGGTAGGAGCAATATAAGTTCTTTTGTGAGGTAGAAGCAGTCTCTTGTGCTTGTTCAAAAAGATTTGTATAAATCTTGGATACATTAAAAATTTAGTCTTACTATCCAAGTTTTTCACCATACCATCAAAAATCAATTTAGAAAAATTAAAAGTTCTGTTTGTGGCCAAGCAAATGATAGCAGTTGCTATATTGCTACTAAATTGTTCCCAAGCAGTTTTCTTAGAACTTAAACAATGAAGGATGGTATGGATCAAAAATCTCCATTGAGGGGAAAAGTGTCCCTTTTGAAAGGTCAATTTGTCAGAATTGGACACATACCCCATAAGAGCAAGTTGTTCAAAAATTTCAGTAGTAGGCAAATTACTAATACCATCAGAATCTTCTAACTTGAGATGCCTCCTAATAGATGCCTCAGTAACAATCTTAACTTTCCCATCTATTGTAGCAGTTATTTCCATTTCTCCATTATCAAGTGTGCTTGCAGTAGCAGTTTGCCAAAACTGTTGAATAAGAGAAACATAGATAGTGGGATTTTCAGTAAGAGCATACCGAATGTGACTTGTATTGAGAAAATCCACTATTTGATGAAATCCTTCACTGCCCTCTGTTTTCTTTAAGTAAGCGACCATGTTGTGTGTGTCACAGAACTCCAAATTCGCCATTGTTGATTAAGAAAAGATCGATTGAGGTCTGGGTTAGGTTCGTTTATGAGAGTATGTGTGTTTGGCAAAGTCAATTGAGATTATATAGAGAGCACTTAAGGTTTTGATTGGACCGACTGAATAGAATTGGATGTTTATCGTGAATAAATCTTATGAGTTAAAGAAAGTTCATGAATTATCCAATTTAAGGAAACCTATAAGTGAAGTAGTTGGCGGAAATATCTCAACGACTATATTTAATTAAGAAAAATCTGTTATTCCTAAGCAGTACTAACGGTAGTCTAGCAGTACTAATTTAGCCTAACAGTATTAAGTAAAGCTCAACAGCACTAAGTAATGTCCAGCAGTACTAAGTAATGCCCAACAATACTAAGTAATGCCCTAGCGGTACTAATTTTTGAGTTACCAGATTTAACCTCAATTTCGTTCCAAAAAGCATTTCCATCATCAATTTTGATTCTCACAAGCTCTCTTTCTATTTTTATTCTCACTTTATCTCTCAATTCTTTTTCTCACTGAATCACTCTGTTTGTTTTTATTTCACACATCTCTCTTTCTGTTTTTGAACTTACTACATCTCTCATTTCTTTTTCTCACTTCAACACTCTATCTATTTTTATTTCACACATCTTTCTTTCTGTTTTTGAACTCACTACATCTCTCAAGTCTCACAGAATTAATTATAACAGCAGTAGTAATTATACATACCAATAGTAAGTTAGGCCAATAGTACTAACTTGAATTGCATCATCAGCTGTTGTTTCAAGCATCATTTGTACACACTCTGCTACATATTAACATAATTAACCTCCCCTCAATCAATACTTCAGAGGTTAAGCATTCCAATACTTGCAATCAGATAATGAAATCTGCCAACATCAAATGCTTTTATGATCAAATCTGCAACATTCTAATCTGTGTGAATCTTGATCATCTAAATAAGCTTCTTCTCATTTGAATCTCTAATGAAGTGATGTCTAATCTCATTGTGCTTAGTCTTTAAGTGAAACACTGGATTCTTAACTATGCAGATGGTGCTTTCATTGTCAATGAAAATCTTGGTATTCATGAAGTTGTAACCATAATCCAGCATTTGATTTTGAATCCAGAGTACTTGTCCACAACAACTAGCAGCAGCTACATACTCTGCTTCAGTAGTAGAGTTGGCAACTATAGTTTGCTTCTTACTTATAAGAAATTGACAACCTCTTGTTGTGGATTTCCTGTCTAAACTTGCACCAGCATAGTCACTGTCAGTATAAGCTTCCAAGTCAAATGGTGAGTCCTTAGGATACCAAAGGCCCAATTTAGGTTGACCTTTCAAGTATCTAAAGATTCTTTTCACAGCATGAAGATGTGAAACTTTAGGTGTGACTTGAAATCTTGCACAAGCACATACAGCAAACATTATATCAGGCCTTGAAGCTGTTAGGTACATCAATGATCCAATCATTGATCTATATAAGTGAACATCAACATCTTTAGCTTCTGTATCCTTGAGCAATAGCTTTGAAGTATCCATAGGTGTACTTGCTGTCTTCATAGTTGAAAAACCAAACTTCTTCAAGATTTCATCCACATACTTATCTTGCCTAATGAAAATCCCATCATCTTTCTGAGTCACTTGCAGTCCTAAGAAGAATATGAGCTCTCCTATAGAACTCATCTGGAACTTCTTATGCATCATCTTTTCAAACTCAGTACACATCTTATTCCTTGTAGACCCAAAAATGATATCATCTACATATACTTGTACTAGTAGAATATCACCTTTGACTCTTTTAATGAACAAAGTCTTATCTATCTGGCCTCTCTGAAATCCATTGTCCAATAAATAGGTAGATAGAGTCTCATACCAAGCTCTAGGAGCTTGATGTAGACCATATAATGCCTTTTCTACCTTATAAACTCTGTCAGGGAACTCTGGATCTTCAAACCCTAGAGGTTGACAGACATAAACTTCTTCTTCAATTTTGCCATACAGAAATGCACTCTTCACATCCATTTGGTACACAACAAAGTCTTTGAATGAGGCATAGGCTAAGAACAACCTAATTGCTTCAATCCTAGCAACTAGAGCAAAAACCTCATCATAATCTATTCCTTCTTCTTGAGTGTAACCCTGTGCAACCAGCCTTGCCTTGTTTCTAATCACAATACCTCTCTCATCTTTCTCTTCCCTGTAGACCCATTTTGTTCCAATGGCCCTTTTGCCATATGGTAAATCAACCAAAGTCTAAACCTTCTATAATTTAAATTATAGAAGCTCATCCTGCATTGCTTCTATCCAGCTTAGATCTGTCAAAGCTTGAATCACCTTCTTGGGTTCTACTTGTGATAGAAAACAAGCAAATAGACAAGTATAAAGGTCTTCATGAGTTTTCCCTTCATAAACAGCACTAATAAACCCTTGTTCATTTGAAGTCTTTGTCATTCTCCTTGTCAGTACACCAGACTGTATATCACCAATCACATGATCAAGTGAATGATCTTTATGGATTCTTGTATTTGGAGTAGAAGGAACTGGATATGTGGTAGTAATGTTGCTCATGTCCACTTCTGTTTCATCACCAAAGAAATCAGCATGTGTGGCTTCAAGTGGAGCAGTAGTAACTGTTGGACTAATAGTATTAATATCTAGACTACCAGTATTAACATTTGTACTGGCAGTATTAATACTTGGCCCAGCAGTATTAACATCTTGAGTACTGTTTTCAGGCCTCGATCATCAATTCCACTTTCTTGACTTACACCTTCATTATCCTTCTTTTCAGCATTACTAGAAGGTTGTGGTTCATCATTACTAGAATTCTTTGAAGAAGAATCAAATAGTGAACCATCTTTCCACAGTGGCATCAAAATGTAGTCTTGGCTAGATCATGTCTCCTTGCTATAATGACTTATACCAACACTTTCTTCTGTACCTACAGAATCATTAGAGTTTGTACCTGAAACAACTGGCACATAATTCATTGATTTTGTTAGAACATCAATATCAAACAGCCACTTTGGTCTATCACCTACAATAATAGGCTTATCCTCCAAGAACCTAATATGCAAGTTTTCTTCTACTTTTCTAGTTCTAATGTTGTATACCCTAAAAGCCTTACAATTTAATGAGTATCCAACAAAGAATCCTTCATCTGACTTTCCATTAAACTTGCCCAAATAATCTAAGGTATTAAGAATGGTAACATGACATCCAAATGGTCTCATAAATCTTAGAGCATGTGTTCTACCTCTAAATAGTTCATAAGGGGTCTTTTTATGAGGCTTAACTACTAATACCATATTCTGCACATAGCAAGCAGTATTAATTGCTTCAGCCCAAAATGTAGTAGGTAACTTAGAGTCAGCTAACATGGTTCTAGCAGCCTCAATTAGTGTCCTATTTCTCTTCTCAGCAACACCATTTTGCTGAGGAGTTCTAGCTACACTAAATTCCCTCTTAATGCCTTTCTTTTCACAAAAATCACTCATAACTCTATTTTTGAACTCTGTTCTATTGTCACATCTGATTATCTTTACTTTCTTATCAACTAGATTTTCTATCTTAGTTATAAAGCTCTTAAGAATGCCACTAGTCTCATCCTTAGTTGCTAGAAAGAAAACCCAAGTATTGCTATAATCATTAGTGACAACTAGACAATATTTCTTATTCATTAAGCTGCTCACAAAAGTTAGACCAAACAAGTCCATATGCAACATGAATAAAGGTTGAGTAATAGAGTTCTGAATCTTGGACTTACAAGAGGCTTTGTGTTGCTTTCCCTTAAGGCAAGCAACACAAGTTTGGTCATTTTCAAAACGTTTTGAAGGTAAACCTCTCACAAGATTTTCCTTAACAAGTTTATTAATAGTTTTAAAATTTACATGACCTAGCCTCCTATGCCATAGCATTGATTCATCAAGTGTGGCCTTTGCAACAAGATAGGTTAAACACTCTTTAGGAACAATATTCTTCATATCAACACTGTACATATTGTTCTTTCTAGGAACTTTAAGTAAAACCTAACTTTCATCAGCTAACTTAAAGTCAGGAGACAGAACAAAACATCCAGTGTCAGTAAAAAGAACACTGTTCTTTTTGTCACACATCTATGAAACACTAAAAAGGTTAAACTGTAACTCCTTGACAAAGTACACATCCTTAAAATCAAGCTTACCAGTTTTAAGAGTTCCTTTACCAGTAATTTTCCCTCCTTTGGCTCCTCCCCCAAAGGTAACATATCCTCCATCAAATTCCTTAAAGTCTGAGAGATAGGACATGTTCCCTGTCATGTGCCTTGAGCATCCACTGTCAATATAGCCTTGATCTTCTTTTTGTGGATGACCCTGCACATAAAAATAAGGAAATTAGTTTCCTTTGGGGACCCAAGCCATCACTGACTTGGATCTGCCTCGTGCATCAACATAATTATGTTTTTTCAAAGTAATTAATGCACTATTAAGTTTGGTAGGTCTCCAAACCTAACATGCTGAGGCCTTAACAGCATTAACCTGATTTACCCTAACAGCATTAACTACTGCTAAATTTGGCCTAGCAGTATTAACTGCTTTTGGCCTAGCAGTATAAAATTTTCCCTTAGCAGTATTAACTTTTTGGCTAAAATTTTTGTTAGTTAATGTTGTTCTTATTTGATAGGGCCTCTTTACAGTTGATTGTGCTGATTTACAAAAATGTGACATTGGTCTAGCTCTATAAATTGTAGTTTTGGGATGAGTAGTAGTAACAGGCCTAGCAATATTAACTGCTTTTAGGCCAGTTTTCATTAAAACTGCTCTTGGAACCATGTTCCTGTGAGCACTAGGGTGAGTCTTTTTAGCAGAATAATTGTAATTTACCCTTGTATAATTATTCCTAGATTCCACCCTTTCCCTTTGATGGTAATTGCAGTGAGCCTGCACATGGTCAAAACTTCCACAGACAAAACAAGCTTTATTGTACATCACAAAGTTACTTCCTAGCTGTTGGGACTTCTGATTATTCCAGTTTCTTTGATTTCCCCTAGGACTTTGTGACCTGTACATTTCAGCATACTTAACTGGTTTCCTAACTGGTTTTTCTTGTTGTTTAGGTCTAACAAATTCTATCTTAGCAACAGTAGGAAAAACAGTTTTCTTCTCTAACTTATCATCTGACACCAACTTCTCAACCATTGGGGCATCAGGAGATTCCCTAACCTCATTAGAAGTATCTTCACTGACATTCTTACTAGTCTTAGGTAGTCCTTACCTCTTCAAACTCTTTGCTATTGGAATTTCTAGACCAGAGTTGGATAAATCAAGGTTTGGGGGTGAAAATAACCCTGTAGGATGTGTAATTAAACACATACCACTTACTAACCCTAAACCCTTTCTACTTTTATTAGGTATCTGACTCCCTATTAATTTGTTTAGACTTTTTGAAGCATTATCAAATTTTTCAATCTTAAGTTGATTGCTTTCTTTTTCTTGCTAAAGCTTTCCTAACTCACTTTTAAGCACTGAGTCTTTATATGAGATATCTCTTTTTAGAATAGCAAGTTGCTCACAAAATATAACCTCATTCTTTTTGTAAAAGACAAGTTGTTCTTCTACAGATGCTAACCCTCTTTTATAAGTAGCTAGATTGAACTCAGATTTGTTAAACTCTATTCTTAAATCATCAAGTTGAGTTTTAAGAGTTTCAAAGCTTTTTAGACAGGTTTTTGAACAAGTTTTATCATTATGTACCTCAGAGTCTGAAAAAGCCATAAGAGCCATGTCTGTAGGGACTTCTTCATCTGCCATAAAGCTCCAGTTAAAACCAGCTCCATCAATAGCCAACATGGCTTGGAAAGAAAGTTCTTCACATTTATAGTCTTCTAGATTGTGTCTTGATTCCTGCTCCTGTTATCTTGATTCCTAGGTCCTCTGCATTCCCTTGCAAAGTGTCCCAACTTGTGACAGTTGAAACACTCCACCTTTGACTTGTCATATCCAGCTGTGTCACTCCCATTGATAGTAATCTTTCTACCAGTTTTCTAGAAAAACTTTCTTGTCCTCATGCTCAGCAATGCTAACTGCCACTTCAAATCCATCTCTTCTAAGTCATCTTCATGGATTTGTTCAAGGTCCTCATGTACAAGTTGAGACCCGTTTGGTTGATTGGCCAAAAATGCATAAACAGTGGCATCACTTAAGTTAGCAGTACTAACTTGAGTACTAGCAGTGCTAACTTGAGTGCTAGCAGGGCTAACTTGAGTGTTAGCAGTACTAACTCCATAAGCAGTATTAACTTCATTAGTACTGCTAGAGGATGACACAAAGGCCACGTTCTGAGAACTTGAGCTTGAGCTTGAGCTTGCAGTTCCTTTAACTTCTTGTTCAACAATTTTGAAATTGTTGTAGAGATCATCAAAGCTCATTGTGTCTAGATTAGGTTTATTCCTCTAGACCACAACATGATTATTCCACTCAGAAGGCAGACTTATCAAAAATTTCAAATTAAGATCTTCTTGTGAAATATTTTCACCAAGGATAGCCAACTGACTTACAATCTTCTAAAGCCTGTTAAAAATAGAATCAAGAGACTCTGTGCTTGGGGCACTAAAGTTCTTATACATTTTCTTCAGAAGAATCTTCTGAGTCTTCTTTGTGGCATCATTACCACCAAATCTTGTTTGTATAGCAGCAAACAAAGTCTTGGCATCCTTGTACTGATTAAATGTTAGTAGATGTTCATTTGGAAGTGTCATTAGTAACATACTTCTTGCCTTTACATCATTCTTGTTTTGAGTCTTTTCATCAGTAGTTATAGGACCTAGTATTAATGTAGTTAAGGAACCATCAGCATTTGTTGTTGTTTGAGCTACTGGTTTGAGTGAGTTTCCATTCTCTATGACATCCCATAGAGCGTAGTCTTGTACTTTAAAGTATTGCTCAATCCTTAGTTTCTACATATCATATTCACCCTATTTGAGAAGGGGAAACTTTGTAGTAGTATTGGTTTGGGCAGTTTCTAGATCCATCTCTTCTTTATGAGTAAAGAGATCTTCTTGTTAGTTTCTTCTAGATCAAAGTTTCAGAACACAAGCTCTGATACCACTTGTTGATCCTAAACTATGATTGATTCTTTAGCTTGTAAAGAGTATGTTACCTTGGATAAATCCAAAATAACAATGGTAGAAACTTTGTGTGTATATTAAAGAGTATGCGGAATATACTCTTTAATACTTAGAAGAACTATGAATGTAATAGTAAATATGATTGAACAAAGATGTAACAAAAATCTTCAATATTATTAAGATCAATAATACGAGTACTCTGTCTAGTACTAGGGTTTACAACCTTGAAGCTATGCATGCAACTTTATAAAATCACACCTAACATCATAACCTATGATCTCCTTTTATACACCAAGGAGTCCTTTACAAGATAACTACAGATCTTCTATAATTCTAACTAAATAGAATATACACTGAATAAGTCAATACTTATCACTTTATACGTCTTCATCCCTTTAGCTGTCTTAAGTCTTCATGCAGCAGTCTTAACTCCTTCAGCAGTGTTAAGTTAGTACTGGCATTACTAACTTTCTTCTAGCAGTACTAACTAGTGAGTACTAGCAGTTGTAATCTTGAGCAGTACTACGTCTTTGGCTTGACAGTACTAAGTGTATGTGTTTATTTCCTAACAGATTGGCAGCAATACAAGCACAACTGAACAACCTTGGAAGAGAGATCAAAAAGGTAAATGAAAAAGTTTATGCTGCTCAAGTAGGATGTGAACAATGCAAAGGACCCCACTACACCAAATATTGCCCACTAAAAGAAGAATGGAAAACCTTAAAAAAAATCTTACTACACGCAATTTGGTGGACCTTTTCAAGGAGGGGGATATAGAGCAACAGCTCCGAGATTCTATCAAAGGAACAATGAGAATCCTTCATACCAAGAACGAAGGCAATCTATGGAAGATACCCTGAGCAAATTCATGAGTGAATCAGGAAAGAGACATGAATAAAACTCCAATTTGATTAAAGAAATCTGAGCTTCAATAGATGCTGCCATTCGTAACCAAGGAGCATCTATTAAAACTTTGGAAATCCAAATCGGGCAAATGAGTAAGGTACTACAGAAAAGAGGATTTGGAAGTCTACCTAGCTCTACTAAAGCAAACCCAAGAGATCAAGTCAAGTCAATTTCAACTACCGTTGAAGCTGATTCATATCCAATACGCCATATTGGATCCTCCCAATACACCGTATCCACTAGACAGAACCATACACTAATGTACGAGACAAGACATACGACAATTCCATTTCTAAGCTGTTTGATTGGTTACTACTGTGAAGAAAAGAAGGGATCATATGGACCATAATTCTCGGAAGCTGACTCTAAAGCTTCACATATCAATAATTCCATACCCCGAAAGGAGAAAGACCTAGGGAGTTTCACTTTACCTTGCTTTATTAATAATGTTTGCTTTGATAATGCCCTTGTTGACTTAGGAGCTAGCGTCAGTGTTATGCCTCTCTCGACCTACCGTAACTTAGGATTAGGCGAATTAGCTCACACTAAGTTGACTATTAAATTGGCAGATAAGACAGTGAAATATCCAAAAGGAATAGCTGAAAACGTACTAGAAAGAATTGGTAAATTTACTTTCCCAGTAGACTTTATGTAGGTCCTAAGTCTTGGATCTGATTAGCCTTTTGTAAGCCAATAGCTAACTTAAATAAATCCAAATCAACTATAAGAGAGGCAAGGACTATGAATACTATGTGCTAATGCAGAATCTTAATACAAGTACTAAGAAGAATAATTGTAAAACTAACTTCGTATATTTCTATTGATTTCTATTAGGTTTTGGGATACCTAAACACTATGCCATAGGGTTCCTTTTATACACCAAGGAAACCCTAAAAGGCTTTACAAAACGTGTGAAAGGATAATGCATATCCTTTCCTAAGATATCTCCTAAGATATCTCTAAGATAACTATTATAACTATTCTGTTACATAAACAGACTTAACTAGACAAGGCCAATACTAACTATAGTACTGCCAGACTTAACTTAGTACTGGCAGACTTAACTATGTCTACCAGACCTGAACTCTATAACTACCAGACTTAAGTCTATTTACAATAATTCCTAACAGTCAAGAAAAAAGTGTCTAGCAACTTATATCTTGGACCTAGTCTATTTGTTTCATAATTTTTGTTTAACAATAATTTAATTCCCTTTTCAAATCATTAACCATGGGTTTTACGTGAATGAGGATGTGTATGAGCATGCATGTCTATTCTGTCGTTACGGCCATGTATGCAAACCTTTTCTGTTGTGACGGATTTTGCAGTTTTAGAAAATATGGATGCTTATCGTATCAAAGAACGGGCGATGTTATTTTGCGAACCCTTTTTAAGAGCAGTTGGAATTAAAGCAATACGGTTTAAAGGGATGATTACCATTTACAATGGTAATGATGAAGTAACTTACCAAATGGTGCGATCAAATCTGAGGTTTAAATACCACACTAATGAGCAATGCAACAAGATCCCACCATTACTGAAAGTAAGTGATAATGATAAGAAGAATGGAATCTCGTATCCATACCAAAAGCTTAAGGGGTTCTACAAAGGAGTCTTGAACTTAGGACCCGATTACATTCGAGATGCGAGGACGGAGGAATGGCTCATATACGGGCACATTAGCGTGCATGAGATGGAGTGAAGAGAAGCTGAAGAAAAGTCTAATTTAAAGACTTCGCTGTAAACAAAAGTGCTTCCCGGGAGACAACCCGGAATGTTATTTAATTTTATCGAGTCTGTCTTCCCAAACATCAATACGGCGTATCCGCTCCATACCATACAGTGTATTGATTGTCTGGACGTTATCAGTCTTTACTTTTTATGCACTTTAAAATATTATTGTCAGTTCTGGCAATACGGCGTATTCATGCACATGACTTGTTGGATCGTTTTACTGAATAGATCTTAACCTTCAGCTTGCAAAGAGTTTGCTCCTTTAGATAATTCTAAAGCAACAATAATGAAACACTGAGTAAACACTATTGATTATGCAAAATCTAATCAATAATGCTAAGAAGAACAATATTAAATATCACAAAAGAACTTTTATATTAAACCTTGAATCTGCCTAGGTTACAGATTACAAACTATGATTACTATTCGATCTCTATGATCTGTGTAGAACTATATCTACTAACTATGCCTAGGGTTCCTTTTATAGACTAAGGAAACCCTAATGGACTTTACAAAACGCGTACAAATATCATGCATATCCTTTCCTAAGATATCTCATGCATATCTCATAAACGGTACTAACTATTTTATACTAACGGTACTAACTATCTGATCAGTACTAACATTTTGTACTGTCAGTACAAATTACAACTAGCGGTACTAACTAATATAACTAACGGTACTAAGTCAGGAATGCATAATTCCCAACAATCCTCCCCTAAACATGATTGTTGAACTTGTTTAACTTCATGTTTCTTCAGTTTACTCTTCTTGAACTCTTGGAGGATGTATCCAAACACTCTGTCAAATCTGGATCTGATCTTTGATAATTTTGACATCTTCAACTATCCCTCTTTATCAGCAACATGTCTTCTCAGCAACACAGCAACATCCAACTAAGTTGGCTTTGTAGTTTTTGGCAAACTACCAGCCATTAACGGATTTGATATTCCTTTACCAGTAGCCGTTTGCTCTGGGATAGCCAATTCTTCATTGTAAACAACAAGGTGAATTGATAACCTTATAGTTTTGAGTAAACTATCAACTATCAACGGATTTGATTTGTCTTTACCAAAAACCGTTTGCTTTTGGACTAGTCAATGCTTCATTGCCATAACATGGTGCATTGATAACCATATAGTTTTTAGCAAACTATCAGCTATCAACAGATTTGATTTGTCTTTACTAGGAACTGTTTGATCCTGGACTAGCCAACTCTTTACTGTGAAGCAAGGTGAGTTGAGAACCATACAATTTTTGGTAAATTGTCAACCATAAACGGATTTGAGAAGTCTTTACCACAAGCCGTTTGCTTATGGACTAGCCAGTTCTTATGTCTGTTAAACATGGTGAACTGATGACCATTTGTTGTGTGGTTTTGAAACCAACACTCAAAGATCCTCCTCATTTCCATCAGAGTCTTTAGGTTCTAACTCTACAATTAGCTTTTTGACAAATCTAATCAACTCCAATGCCATAGTACTGTCTTCTTTAGATTCTAACTTCAATTCCAGCATTTGCAATAGTACTTTCCTTCTTAAAGGATACTTTTTCTCAACAAGCATGTAAATGACTAATCCTGCCTTAGTCATTAAAGTATGTACCCCTGAGGATTTTACTTCTAAACTACTCTAGGGACCAAATAACGAAGAATGAAAAAGACTAGACCGAAAACGGAGTTCGTTTGACCCAAAAACGAGTCAAAACAAAATCCCGTACCCGGACCCGTTCTTTAAAAGATGAAAAATTGTAAAAATGACCCTACGAAAACTTTTAAATTTTTCCTACAAACTATATGACAAAATAAAATTTTCTAAAAAAGCAAAATATTTTTTTTGATAATTTTTGTATTTTTTATGAATTAAATAAACTTTTAACGAAATTAAATTATAAAAAATATTAAACGATTACGAAAAATTCTGAAAAATTTACAAAAAATACTAGACACTATGACAATCCCACGAAAAATAAAAAACACAAAGTTTGCTTAAGGAATAAGCCCGAATAAGCTGTGTACAGCTTATTAGGCTTAAAAGCCAAAACACCCTTAAATAATAAGTCCCTTGAGTCTTTAACGAAAAAGACCCAAGGGCGCAGTGGTAAGTGGTGTGTAAAAGGGGGGATCGTATCGATTGGTCCCGGGTTCGAGTCTTGCTCACCCGGGCCAATTGTCTTTCCCCCTTTTTTTTTCGAAAACTCAAAGAAGCAAAGTTGTTAAGCTCGTGGGGCTTAACAACTTTGTCTTCTACAACTTTTCACGAAAAGCCCTGAATAAGCTTAAAAATAAGCTTAAAGGTGGCTGTTTTAGCTTAAAGGGCTTAAAGGCCAATTTTTCTAAGTCTTTTGGCCTCTTGTGGTCGAATAAGCTAAGCTAAGGACTAAAATAAGCAAAAGGGAGTCTAAACTAACCTAGATAAGCTAAAGGACTAAAAGTTTAAAGCTAAATAAGCTGTAACAGCTTATTTTTGACAGAAACTAAAAATAAAGCTTAAAACTAAAATTTTACTAAGTCACTTGGGCAAATAAGCTAGGAAAGGAAAAATAAGCAAAAGGGGGCTAAACTAATCTAAATAAGCTATTTTGACACAAGTGAGCTTATGAAATAAGCTCAATAAGCCAGAAAAGAAAAATAAGCAATCCTACACCTAGGCTTGAACAAAACAGTGAAAGGGAAGTTTGAGGCTTAAAATTAAGCCATCAAATAAGCTCTTTAAGAGCTGAAATTCAAGGAGCTTAAACAAGAGGTTATAAGCTCTTAAAATAAGCCAAGGACTTGGGCTTAAATGCTCTTAATGGCTAAGAAAAATAAGCCTAAAGTCTCCCCTTTGCACCAGGGGAGCTTTAAGGCAGATTTCAAGGGCTTATTTGACAGCTTATTAAAAGCTGTCAAATAAGCTCTAAACCAACAAATAAGCTAAAACAGCTTATTCAAAGGGCAAGTCCTAGTCGGGAGCAATTAAGATCGGAGCCTCAGTCAATTTTCTTTTGAGTGTATTAAAGGAATCGATACACTCTTCAGAGAAGAAAAATGAGTCTCTTTTTTCAGCAAATGAGTCATAGGAACGGGCATTTTCGAGAAGTACTTGAATAGTATTCTCGGTAAAAACCGGCGTACCCAAGGATACAACGGACACCTTTGACAGAAGTCAAGATGATGGGAAGTTTTAACTATTACATCACTTTTAGCTTCTATCAACCTCAGTCCCGACTTAGAATATTTTATGTCCAGAACAATGCCTTCCTTTTCCTCATGAAATGGCTTCTTTTCCCAGTTTTAAAGACAAATTGGTCTTCACACCGCTTCAACATTTTTCCAAATGGGATACACTAAGAAGAGTCCCCAAAGCCGAAAAGTCCATCCATAACATACTTCCATGTTTATTCAACATATCGTGGAAGATTGCCATCATACATCTTTGAAGGTGCCAGGAGCATTGCATAGCCAAAAGTATGCACATAGCATATGTTTTCCGATGGGCATGAATGGTTGTCTTTTCTGATCTTTGGTCAATTGGGATCTGAAATAACCCGAGAAGGTCCATCGCGGAAACAGTAATATTCGTTTCCTGCTGGTCCTTTCGAGCATTTAGTCCATGAAAGGCAATGGGAAGTTATCGTTTTCGGTGGCTTCATTAAGCTTTCTGTAACAATACATAACTATCGCCATCATCGTGACCAATCAGTAGGAAATGAGTTCATTCTCATCATTGGTGATTCGGACGGTCCAATGCCTCTCCTTTCTTGTACACAGTGACCGGGCTCACCCAAGGGCTGTCAGAATTGGGTAAATCAATCCAGCGTCTAGGAAGTGTTTCACCTCCTTCTTGATAACGACGTGGATTTTGGTTAACTCAACCTTCTCTGACTTTACACAGATGGTTCGTAGTCCTCTTCCAATAGAATTTTGTGAGTACAAAATCAGCTAACACCCTTTATATCGGAGAGTTTCCAAGCGATGGCTCGCTTGTGGGACTTGAGAACCTTGAGAAGAGCTGCCTTTTCCTCATCTTTTAAGTCTTTAGCAATTATGACAGGCAACTTGTTGTCACCTTTTAAAAATGCGTATTCAAGATAGGAGGTGCAGTTCCTTGATTCAACCTCGGGAGGTTCATCAACGGAGATGCAACGGTTTTAGCTTCACAGAGTTGAGTTCCTTTCCTAGCTCCAGGCATATATTGTTCATGATTTGGGAGGGGGGTAGTGGTTTCACTGTGTTCAAAATGCTTCTAGGAAGCAGAGTCCCCCTCAGATCCGATACGTTTGATCAACTACAACGAAGTTTATCATCTATCTAGAGCAAAGAAACGAATCTGCTTCTTCATTAAAAGAAAATAACTTCCCCAGATAGGAGTGAATTTGGGGAAGCAGTTGAAACAATAAGGCTAAAACCTGGGAGTGGGGTTTGCCACTCGCGATCATGTTTTGAAAATCCTAGGACCTCTTGAAGAATACTCATCACAAGCCATAACAAAGACGTCGAATTTGTTACCGTCAATGGTTGTAATCAGCTGTGTAATTTGAAGTTTGGTACCCTATTGAATTGATGATGGCTTCCTTGCCAACACGAAGGGTAATCTCACCTTCATAAACATCTATCAAAGCATGACTTGTTTTCAAGAAACGTCGCCCGAGAATTGAAGGTACTCGGGGGTCTGGTTCAAAATCAACAACTACGAAGTCTGCTGGAAATTGGAACTTTCCCACATTAGACGGACGTCTTTACATACCGATTGGTTCATGATTGAACGATCTGCTAGCTCTACGTCATGCAAGTTGGGTTTATACAGAAGAGCGAGATCTTTCCAGACAATAGCATGAGATTAATGCTCGCACCAGATCCAATGCGTTGCATGTAGTACTCCCCGTAAATTACATGACTCAGAAATCGCCAGGTCCTCCAAGTTTCTTTGGTAACTTGTGAGGATGACCGCTGAACATCCTCATTCAAAAGGATGTTTCTTGCCAATTCGCTCAATTTTTTCTGTTGTTTCCAAGTAAGGTTTTTAAATCGAAGCAAATTTAGCATGAGCATCACGGTCATCGGGTAAAAGAAATCTCGAAACTTAAATCTCTAAAGATTTCATAGAATGTCTCGTTTTGTCGTTAGCTTTTTCCGCTTGCGCCTTTCATCATTTCTTCTTGATGGAAATGGAATTGATGCTTTAGGAACTGGAGTAACAACAGGAGTAACAACAGGAGCAACATTGGGCTCAGTATTTGGATTACGAGACTGAATTTGAACAACATGAGGTTGGACTCTTTCGGTTCTTCCGTTATTAGCAGAGGCATCGTGTCCTTTGTCACCTCGGCTATCAGATAACTGCTTCGGCCTTGGATGTAACACCACTTCGTAGTGATACCTTTTAAATCTCCTTAGGGTTGGTAATAGGTACCAGGAAGAGATTTCCCAGAACCGGAAGTAGAAGCTTGTATTAGCAGTAACAAATATGAAAGCATGTCAGTCAATTTGCCATTTGGGATTGCAGTTTTTGACATTGGTTTTGCATGTTTCTCCAAACACTGCCATCATTGGCTGTGACATATCTTTCAAAATCTGTTTTTGACACACGTGTGACTGAGAGCAGGTCCGTGATAGCTACGGTTGATTGACCGAAGGTCGATAAATCTGACCTTGGTTGAAATTGTTTCCTCTGTTTTGATTGAAGTTATTTCCTCGATTGAAATTGTTTTGACTATTTGCATGAGGATTCTGAATGGGAGGAAAACCAGGAGGTCGAATTTGATTTGAGACCATCGGAGGTCGATAACCAGAATTAGCTTGGTTGAAATTGGCCGCAGCGGCCTGGGACACATACTCTTGGATATTGTCATGGTAAATGTTGCTATTAGTGGCTGGACAGTTTTGATAAAAATGACCTCCCCCACAAGTTACACAACTTTGTTCAACCGCTTTTACGGGGGCGGAAGCTGGGGTTTGGTTCTTTCTATCGAGAATTAATGCCCGAACCATGTCTTTGAGTTCAGCAACATCAGATGAGATTGCTGGGGTGGAAGAGCTTGTACTCATTTTAGCTACAACAGCTTTGTTTCTTGATTGACGTACCTTAGACTTGCTCTCGATGATTTTTAAACATTCTCGAGGCATTTTGTCTAAGAAGTTACCACCAGCAGCAGAGTTCAATGAATCTTGATCAATTGAGTTTAGGGCATTATAGAATGTATCGAGTTGATGCAATTCTGAAAACCCATGATGAGGGCATCCCCTTAAAAGATCATTGAAACGATCCCAAGCCTCATAAAACGTCTCATCAAATTTTTGCTGAAATCTCGTGATTTCATTTCTGAGATTTGTCGTTTTAGAGGGAGGGAAGAATTTGTTAATAAATTTCGTAACAAGATCATCCCATGTTTCAATCGACCGAGGGGGTTCTTTTTCCAGCCATATCCGGGCTGCCCCTTCGAGAGAAAACGGGAAAAGCATAAGTTTAACCGACGTATTTGGTACGTTCGGAATCTTCATTGTAGAAGTGATCTTGTTGAAATAACGGATGTGAGCATGTGGGTCTTCTTTATCGTGTCCAAAAAATTGCTTGTTTTGGACAAGATTCAGAAGACCATGCTTGATCTCAAAGTTATTCGCGGTGATTTCCGGAATAACTATCGCATCCTCGTACCCCTCGGTGGGTGCTTCGAGCAATTGCGCCATAGTTCGATTATCAGCCATCGTAACTATGGGAGGATTGTTATTTGGTTTCTCAAGATTTGATGATTCAACAGAAGTTTGTTGGACTTGCTGTTGTCGATGTTTACGGGCTTGAGAACGAGTGCGCATGCACAAAATAGAAATATAAAAAGAAAATTTACACTAATTTTTTTTTTGGTTTTTTTTTTTCAATGATTTATTCACAATGTATTTTACCGGACAATGAGATAAGACAACTTCAACCAAATAATCTACTTACTTCACGGTAGCTCTCAAAAAGATAAACGCACAGGTGAGCGGAGGAGTAGGAATAGCGCGAAGCTTATTTCTCCTTTCGGCGGGACGTTATTTCCCAAGGAACAACCCTCCTTATACCCACTTTATAGTTGTTTTCCACTTATTCAAGGTGAGCCGAATATCGTAAAGAGACCACAAATGGCAAGTTTTAAATCTTTTGTTCGAGTTGGGAACCAATAAGTTCACCGGAAGTTATTATGATAATACCTCAATTGAGAATATTATATTTTGGTATTTTTACCAATTTATGTATTTTATTTCTTGTTTATGGACAATTTGTGTTATATTTTTGGTTTTTCTTTTGTTTTTATATAATAATTATACTAAAAGAAAATGAAAATATTTTTGTACTTTTTTTGTTTTTATAAAGAAAATATTCACAGATGTAAATATATATCAAGCGTAACGATATTCTTTTTCAACCTCCCCGGCAACGGCGCCAAAAATTGGTCACGCGCGAACTCACCCTTCTTTTTATGTATCAATAAGTAAATATAAATATAAATACACAAAAAGGATCAGAATCCGCGAGATCAAGAAAACCGGAAGCAGTATAGAGTGTTCCCGGGTCGTTATGTCCCAACGAGGCTGGAATGGAAATTCGCAAATTGATTGATGATTGGTGTTTGAATGTAACAAAGAATGATTGGGAATTAAAACTGAAAGTAAATGCACATAAAATTTAAACAAAGAACATAAGCTGGAAACTGAGTTAAAGCTAGCAAAGGCAAAACACTAAAAACTTTTACACTAAGGCACAAATAAGCTCTAAAAAGCTTAAGACAGACAAATAAGCTAATCTTAATCTAAATAAGCAAATTAAGCATGCAATTAAGCTAAATTAAAACAAGAGAGACACAACAGTACAAACAACAATACTACCAGTATTAACTACCAGTACTAACTACCAGTACTAACTTAGAGTTAGTACTGCTAGTTTTAAGTTAGTACTGTTAGCCTTAACAAACACAATTAAGCAGGAAATAAGCAAATAAGCTAAATCAGAAGGTTAACTACCCAAAATAAGCACTTAAGCATAAGAATAAGCAACCAGAATAGACTATAATTGTAAATAAGCTAGAAAACTAAAACTGATTAACTCTTAAAATTATTTTGAAAAGACAAATAAGTTCTACTGAAAACAGTAAACTAAAATAGGCTTAATCTACTGTAAAAAGCTAAAGAAATCTTAAACAAACTGAAATAATAAGCTGATGAGCTTAAATTGAACAGCCATTACTAAACAGTACTAATAACATACTAACTTGGAGTAGTAACTGGTAGTGTTAGGTTAGTACTAGATCCTAAAATGAACATCAGTTACTAACTGGAGTTAGTAACGGTAGCTTTAAGTTAGTGCGTTCCAAAAGTGACCAGCATACTAACTTGAGGTTAGTAACAGCTAGTTTTGAAAATACCCCTAAAAATCATTTTATTTCTTTCAAATTAAAGAGTTAAAAACAGATTATCAAATAACAAAGTAAAACACTTATAAGCAATTTTCAATCCATAATAAGCACTTAAATAAGCATGAATTAGTCTAGCAGTGTTAATTTATAACTAGCAGTTTTAACAAATAAACTAACAATTCTGCAATGGACAAGTAAAGTAAGAAATAGAGAGACTTACTACACCCTTGCTCAAAACAGGGTCAAACAATGAATCTACAAGCTCTAGCTTGCATAAAACAAGCTAGTGAGAGTCCATAAGCCCATCCAGAATTGGCTTATCATCCATAACATAAGCTGAGGTATATTGGAGAGTGAATGGTTGTGAATATTCTCTACGTAACAACTTAGCCATTTGAGTTCACTTAGTTTAAAACAGTTTGTAAACAAACTGTAAGAGAGCTTTTTTGAACACAAAACAATATGATTCAGAAACTAACACGGTAATTGTAAATATGCATAAAAACTTAAATTTGCATTAAAACTTGGAAATGTTACAAAGCTGAAAGCAAAAGCTGTAAATGACTGAAAATAAGCTAAGTTATATTAAAAACTAAAAACTAGATTCTAACATTTTTTTTCAAAGGCTTACAAGAAGCTCTATATATAGCCGAAGTATTGGACTTGCATCTTGTGCTTCTTTGGAGAGATAAAACCAAGTGTGCTAGTTGTGTGAGGTAAATCTAGATCAAATCCCAGCCTTTGATTTCTTTTGAGCTTCTTTGGAGACAATCTCAGCCATCGAAGTGCTTTGGGAATGGAGAGGGATTGCCAACATGGACTTTATAAAGCTGGGGGTTAGTAGTATGGGATTGATCAAGCACCAGTGAGGTAGATCTGCGATGAAGCACTAGCTAGACAGACTCCGATGGAGCACTAGCTAGAAAAACTCCGATCAAGCACTAGTGAGGTAAATCTACGATGGAGCACTATCTAGACAAACTCCGATGGAGCACTCGCTCGTATTGTTCAAGTATATTAGGGCGTTACCTACCTATGAATGACATGGTACTTTTGCACTAGCCTCTGACATGCTCTTATACTCATAAGGCTTGACCTCCTACGAACTGGCCTCACCGACCAAGACTTAGATTTTCTCCTTCTCTCATAGCACTCTGACCGGTGAGATTTGGAAGTGATTTTCTCCACTCCTCTGGTGCTTCAACGGGGATCTTGACTTGCTTCGATTCCTCCTGATTTCTAAGGATAGCTCTCCTTGGTGGTTACCTACCCTAGGAGCTCCTAAATCTCTCTCTTAGAATCTCCATGGAAAATTTTTCTAGGAGTTCCTTTTACCCTACCCCGTTGATCAATTTCCTTGATTACAGTTCGTAACAGATTTTGATGTTTTCCTTCACATTAGCCGGAGGAGGCACTTCATGAACAAGTCTAGAGGGACCAGCAACTCCTCCCAGAGGTGTTACAACGTCTCCTTACTCTTTGACTCGCGCAAACTCACCCCTATTTATATACCAATAAATACAAAGAAATATAAATACACAACAAAGGTCAGAATACGCGAGATCACTGAAACCGGAAGCAGTATAGGGTGTTCCCGGGTCATTATTTCCCAACGAGGCTGGAGATGGAAAATCGCAAGACGAATGATGATTGGTGTTTGAATGTCACAAGGAATGATTTGGCACTAAAACTAATAAAAATAAGCAAAAGCACATGAAAACAAACAGAGAAAATAAGCTAGAACAAGAAAAAAAGCTAGGAATGGTAAAAACACCTAAAACTTTAAACTAAGATATAAGTAAGCTCAAATAAGCTTAAGACAAATCACATAAGCTAAACTAACTCTAAATAAGCAAATTCAAAAAGTAATTAAGCTAAATTAAGGAAGTTAAACTCAACAGTACTAACAGTTTTAACTACCAGTACTAACTTGGAGTTAGTACTGCTAGGCTAAAATTAGTACTGTTAGCTTATGGTTTTTTTTTTTTTGGTTTTTCAATGATTTATTCACAATTGATTTTAACGGACAATGAGATAAGACAACTTCAACCAAATAATCTACTTACTTCACGGTAGCTCTCAAAAAGATAAACGCACAGGTGAGCGGAGGAGTAGGAATAGCGCAAAGCTTATTTCTCCTTTCGGGTCGTAGTTCCTCGGAACAACCCTCCTTATACCCACTTTTTAGTTTGTTTAACCTTTCGAGGTGAGCCGTACGTCGTAAGAGACACAAATGGCAAGTTTTTAAATCTTTTGTTCGAGTTGGGAACCAACAAGTTCACCGGAAGTTATTATGATAATACCTCAATTGAGAATATTATATTTTGGTATTTTTACCAATTTGTGAATTTTATTTCTTTTTTATGGACAATGTTTTTATATTTTTGGTTTTTTCTTTTTTTTATATGATAATTATACTAATAAAAGAAAATGAAAAATATTTTGTATTATTATTATTTTTTTATATAAAAAAAAATATTCACAAATTCAAACACAATTTGTCAAACGTAACGATAATCGTTTTCACGACCTCCCCGGCAGCGGCGCCAAAAATTGACTCGCGTATTCTTACTCCTTTTTACATATAAATAAATATAAATATATAACAAGGATCAAAATCCACAAAATCAATGAAACCGGAAGTAGTATAGAGTGTTTCCGGGTCGTTATGTCCCAACGAGGCTTGAATGGAAAATCGAATGACGAAATGATAATCAATGTTTGAATATGACAAGGAAATGATTGGGCAATAAACCTAATAGGCAAATGCTCACAAAGAGAAGTAAGGAAAACAAGCTAGAACAGACATAAAGTCTAGGAATGGTAAAAACACTTAAAACTTTTATACTAAGACACAAATAAGCTCAAATAAGCTTAAGACAAACCAAATAAGCTAGACTAACTCTGAATAAGCAAATTCAGCAAGCAATTAAACTAAGTTAAGCAGGAGAAACTCAGCAGTACTAGCAACAGTACTAACAGTATTAACTATCAGTACTAACTTGGAGTTAGTACTGCTGACCTTGAGTTAGTACTGCTGGCTTAAAGTTAGTACTGCTAGGTTTAACAAAACATAATGAAACAAGAAAAGAGCAAATAGGCTAAAACAGATGTTTAACTACCCCTAATAAGCACTTCAGGCATAAGAATAAGCACCTAGAATAAACTTAAAATGGCAAATAAGCTAAAAAAACTATAACTGATAAACTATTAAAATTGCTCTGAAAAGGCGAATAAGCTTAAATAAGCTCTACTAAAGACAGTAAACGAAAATGGTTTAATCTACTCTAAAAAGCTAAGGAAATCTTAAATAAGCAGAAATAATAAACTGATAAGCTAAAATGAACTAACAGTACTAACAGTACTAACTTGGGGTTAGTACTGCTGGCCTTGAGTTAGTACTGCTAGCTTTAAAATCCCCAAAAGAGAACTAGCAGTACTAACTATGGGTTAGTACTGCTAGTTGAAAATTCCCCTTAAAGTTTTCAAAAATCATTTTTTTTTCTTCTTAATTCAAGCTGATTTGATCCTAATTTGTTAAAAACAGATTATCAAATAACAAAATAAGGCACTTATAAGCAGGTTTTAATCAATAATAAGCACTTAAATAAGCTAAATCAATCTAACAGTTTTAACTCATAACTAACAGTACTAACTAAGAAATGTGCACAAGCTATTTTTAAACTAACAACTAAGCAAGATAAGCACTAAACATCATGATAAAGCATAAATAAGCAAATATAGGTAACAAATAAGCACTATAAGCAGTTCTACAGTAAATAAGAAAAATAAGAAAAAGAGAGACTTACAACACCCTTGCTCAAAACAGGGTTAAACAAAGAATCTACAAGCTCTAGCTTGTGTAAAACAAGCTAGTAGTATCCATAAGCCCATCCAGAACTGGCTTATCATCCATAAGCTGTGGTATATTTGAGTGTGGAATTTTCTGTGACTTTTCTTGTTACTACTTAATTTGTTTAGGTTGATTAATAAAAACAGCTTATTAATAAGCTTTAAGTGAGAGCTTATTAACATATTTAAACACAATTAAATAAGTTTAAGACTTGGAAACAGTTTGGAGTTTTAACTTTAAGTACCTCAAATTCTCATTAAACTTGAAATTGATTACAAAGCTGAAAGTAAAAGCTGAAATGACTTAAATAAATGACAATGAAAGTAAAATTAAGCTAAGTTATGCTAAGATATCTAAGATAAAGAGTTACAAATAGGTAATCGTTCTCTTGAGCTACAAAATGAGGCCTTTTATAGCCGAATTCTTCATTTTTTGAACTTGCAGCTTGTTCTTTCTTTGTGAGAGAGTTCCATGGGTGTGTTAGTTGTGTGAGAGGTTAGAAAAAGCTAATCTTGGCCCTTAAATCTTCATGTGCTTCTCCAACGTGGACCCTCACTGTCTAGATCTCTTCACCGAACGGGGTGGCATGTGTATTTCTAGCGCCCCCACGTACTGACTATTAGCATGGTTCAAACGGTAGATACTGGTGATTAACGCATCTCTTATCGATACATACTCGCGACGCTATCGGTCGTCGTCTCTCTATGCGATAGCAATGACACTTTCTCCCCATCGAGATAGCGTGACATCTCATATGATAATCCCAGGGCGGGATTATGTTGGAACTTAGGGAGCATACATGAGTAGTGCTAGTAAAACAAATACATCCTAATCACTCTGTACAGTATAGACACTCATGCGAGCCAATGGAGTGTCGAGCTAGATCCTCATGTGAAGCAGGCTATGACTGGCAACATTCAGTGGAATGCAGGTGGTACTTGACACAAACGAATAGGTCGCACTTCGTCTCATTAGCGGACGTGTAGAGCGGGTCTAAGAGATAGTGAGGGACTGGGTGGGCACTGATGATAGTCTTGGAGTTATATATCTTCAACAAAAAAAATGTGGACGCGTGCATTGCTTGTGCGGAGTGGTTGTGGGTCCGGGGCATGGAGGCTTGTCATTCGTGGATTTGGATTTCGGGCATGTTTAGAACACGAGAGGTCTGACACTAACACGATCGAGGACATCTAGCGGCGCATTGTCGGGCAGTGGGGGCGGAGGGGGGGGGGGGGGGGGGGGGGCGGGGTCTCCGGTCGGTGATAGTAACTATACTCGGTCCCCACTCAATTCCACCGGGAAATTGATGATGTCCACATCCTTGCGGAGGGAAGATATTTTGTTTTGGAAAGTTTGCTTTACGATAACCTCTCCCTGCCCTCCGAAATTTTAATTATGAAAAATTCACCGAGTCTCTCTCGTCTCCTATCCCGGTCGAGGATAGTGACTCTCTTATGGAGGAGATTGACATTTTTCTTGATGGTGATGGATCAATACCACCGGGTATTGAGAGTGATGATTTCGACTCGGAAGATGACGATAATTCTACCTCCCATCCCGAGTTCGAATCATTTCATGTTGATTATCCCGATTCGGGAGATTCAACCATTGATGTGGTGGATGATATCAACCCGTGATGTGGCCTATATAGTTTCCCACCATCTCGCCCTTCAAATGGTTTTCGACTTCATGCCTCCCTCATATTGATCTCGGATCCTATCTTGTATGATTCTTCTCCTTCCGGAGACATAACAAATTTAACGATCCGGGATTATGCATTGAAGTCGAATCCACAAGATTTCTTGCTACTCTTCACCCGTGATGAGACCTGACCTTCCATTTTCATTCGAAAATGAAGACAAAGTTTTCAATCACGGTGTTCTTGCTTCTAAGGAGAAATCTCCTTCTTCTCTATCACATCGGGGCTTTAAAGCTTCCAAGTTGTTTCATCAGAAAACCCCGATGTTGATTCATGGAGACAACACTCCAAATTTGGGTGTTCGTCATCCCCATTTCTATCCCTCTTGACAAGCTCAAGTATGGGGGGATCAGGTCAAGCTAAGTGACCTAAAACAAGCGCTTCGTGGGAGGCACCCCATGTTTATCCTAGTATTATCGTAGTAGTAGTATGCTAGCTTAGTAGTAATGAATAAGTGTTTTGTTGTTGTATAGAGGCTCGCCTCTTCTATTCTCGTTTGCTTGTGTTTTTGTGGTTTATTGTCCAGGATTTCCCGGATTGTGATGACTCTCGTGCTCGCGGTTATGTCCTTCATTCACTCGAGCTCACATCCTCACTTATTTTGGAATCCAATATCCTAATCTTATGGACTAACGTTTATCTTTAGCCTAATTTATAAACGGCTTTAGTCAATGACGTTAAGGTACCCTTTAAAACATGAGGCAATGTTAGTCTAGTTGGGGGATCTCGATTTTGATTGTGCCTGCAGCTGTTGTTTTCACGTAAGCCCGTTTTTACCACCAAAAATTTTTGAAAAAAACCAAAAAAAAATTTAGAAAACTAAAAAAAAATTTCAAAAAAAAAAAATTAGTGTTTTGTCACAATTTTGACTTTCCTGCTGGGTAGAATGAGAATAAATTTTGACCCTATCACCGAGTTGAAGCTCTAGCTTTTCCTTTACCTTTTAGACAAAGCATTCGCGAATTTTCGCAAGAACGAAAAATGAATAGAGAGATAAGTAGAAGTTGGATGCTAACAAGGATTATTTGGAAATCCTAAGAGCCAAAGTGGAATTGTCACTTTTCTTCCATCAACTCGTAACCGACTAATATACGTGCTACTTTGACCCTTAGACTAAATCAATAATTTTTGAAATTGAAATGTATTAATATTTTTATTCTTAGTTCAAATTTTTACTTAAATTTCTAAAAACGCGAATCGTCCTCTTCGCCAATTAATAAATAAAGAAAATACTAAGTATAATAAATATTCTACAGATTACTGTCCATCTTTGTCGGAGGCGTGGCCGATGTTGAAGTCATTCATATAAGGCGGGGTCGGGTCATAATAAGTAAGAAATAACCTCTTGTCGACTCGCTATCGATGTGGCTTCGCGAGATAAAAAGGCACCGTAATTATTATGATTACAGCAAAAAAAAATTTTAAAAATATATATATAAAAAAAATCCAAGGTCGAAATATGTTTGCTGCATCTTGTCGGAGGCGTGGCCGATGTTGTAGCCTTCTAAGGACCGAGATTTTAATAAAGTTAAATGCTTAATAAATGGAAAATCTTATTTTTTCTTAAATTTAAATATTTTTTGAGCTAAGACTATTTTATGATTACTTTGATAAGATAGTGCGTTAACGGAACACCTAAGAGATTGGAAAAACGAAGGTCCCCGTGATCCCGATACTATCCTCCGTGAGGTGTCAAAAGCCTGGTCAATTACCGATGAGGTGGGATGTGCCAGACGAAGTCCTACATGGATGATCTCGCCTTCAAACTCAATATTCTCAGGTGAGATGGGAAGCATATGATTTTGCATTAAAAAACCATTGACCCTGATTAAATTCGAAATAGCACATTCGCCTAAATATAATAATTTGCGGAAGTGAAAAGTTACCCTAATTGCAAATATGATATGTAAGCATCTATACTTGTACTTAACAGTGTTTTGTTTTAAGATTGGTTTGAGAATAAGTGAAAAAGACCGAGAACGATGAAATATTTATCCTTTTTGGGGCATTTTAGTATTAAATCATCTGTTTCTATATCCCAATAACAATTCAATCATGTTAGTTAGTTTGAATAATAAGTAGATAGGGGAAAAAATGCCAAAATAATATTGGTGGTTGATTTAACGTAAAAAATGGGGGCTTATTCAACTTTTGATTCCTTAAATTCTCCCTCGATGATTACTTTAGCTACTTTTCAAGGGTTATTAGTCCGAGGAGGATCGAGATTCTTGGGTTTTGTAAGTGTTTACTTCAAAACAGTGGCGTGAGGACACTGCACCCCCGCCCCCCCAAAAGTACTTTAGTTATGGGGGAATTTGGTATTCGCTATTTTAATACATATCTTTTTACCTTAAAAACGAACCCAAAAGACAAAAAAACATAAATAAAATGGCAAATATATGCTTGTTTTTGTGTTTGTGTATGTGCAAGTACGGATATCAAGAAAAGGACAAAAATAAAGAAAATACCAGACAAAACCGAGCTCGGAAATGAAGAGAGTGCGAGAAAACGAATCCAACGGTGCCCTCGGATTTTATTGGGCCAGCCCGTAACCCATTTTATGGGCCGGGCCAGCCCAATTCTTTACAAGCCCAACAAAAGGCCCAAGTTTAAAAGAAAAGCCCAAAGTCAAATTCATAAAATCTATTTTGAAGAGGGTGACGTCAATGTGACATCATAGTCACATGTGTGTTAATTAATTCCATTTTTTGGCACGTGACAGTGCACTAACTTGAATAGGCAAATGGTGTGATAGCATGTGGCATACAAACTTATATCTCAATTCCATTCTCTTGAATTTGATCCAACAGCCGAAAAATAGCGTACATAGTAAGCAGCAAAGGGTGGCCACGTGTAGCATGCTCAACGGATGGATCAATATTTTGAAGCTGGCGATCCGAGGGTACGAGGAATCAAGACTGATGATTGGCTCATATTAATATGTCGGTTTACTTCAGTATGTTGCAAAAGTGACCCCTCACTTTTTGCTATAAATGGATCCAACTCCCCCTCATTTGAGGGAGCTAGTTTTTAGTTTTAATATAGTTAGTTTTTTTTTAGTAGTAGTTTGAGTTTAGTTTTCTCTCAAAATATATTTAGCTTATTTGTAATTTTTTTTAGCTTATTTGAGCTTATTGTAAGAAACTCTTTAGCTATTTAATGAAAGTGTTTTGAAAGTATTGGATCTCCTTTTAGCTTATTATTTTCGCTTAAAAATCTTCTTTTCTTTTCAAAATCTTCAAGTGCTTATTTGGTTTGCTTATTCTGAGTTTTCTGAGCTTATTAGATCTTTTAAGAGGGTGCAATGAGTCCTAAGAACTCAGCTTATTTATAAGCTTGTGACACTTTCATGTATCGAAGCTTGGTTTCTATTACTAAAGAAGAGTACTTTTCGGTTTTAATGGTTTAGCTTATTTCCATGTAAGTTTGTGTTGGCTTATATGTTCTTCAAGCTCGATGACGAACGCAAGAAAAAAAAGGGTGCTTGAGCTTATAAGCTCGACTTATTGATAAAATAAGCCTTGTCTCCTTTTAGTTCGAGAGTTATTTAGTGGTAACTTTGTCTCTTAAAAAAATCATACCCTTTAGTTTTACATAGTTACTCACAAAGCTCATTCGAATCTAGGCTTTTAGATAACATCGCATAAGCTTTTACTCTTGGTCTATCTTATCTTATAGCTTATTACTTAAGTTTTTACTTGTCATGACTTAGAGTTACAATTCATTTTTTTTTTACATTTGGAATAGCAGTAAGTTTTGAAACTTGTTGACGAAAATTGGGCTAGGCCCATTATGCTTTAAAACAGTGGTGCAAATCACACTTTTGATAACTTTTTTAATTTTCGATCTAAAATAAGGTTCAGTACTTTGCATGAAATCACATTTCAAGTTTTACATAAATCACTTTTATCAATATTCGGTGTAGCCTAGTTTTAAAAAGTTATTAAAAGTTTTAATAAGTTTTTGATATTCGTCTTAACCCCTCGTTTGTTTTATGATGACGAAATCGGTTCAACACATAGGCGAGGAGCTGACGGGTTTATTTAGCTAGACCGAATTTAATTAGTTGTTTTAGTTAAATAAATCGGGCATAACATCATTTTTTGGGTGTCACGCCAGCTATAACACCATAACACCAACACCAAAACAAACTCAGGTAACCATAACACCACTTTTTGAGACCCATTATTTTTATTCTTTTCCATTTATTAAAATAAATTAAATACAAAATAATATATTTTTAAGTAATAAAACTAAAACATCTTTTTATTGAAAAAAAACAAGGACTAAAATTACAAAGATCGAAACCATAGGGACTAAAATGTAAAATTTTCTTCTTCCTCTACACTTTACCTGCGTGTAAACACACACTCAAACACACACCAACACACACACACACTAAAAACACACACAATGTAAACACGCACTCAAACACAACACATACATTTTTAAAGAAAAAAAAGAAAAAAAAAGAGATAATAGGCTGCGTTATGGCGTGTTTGTGTCAACGTAAAGCCCAACGGCGTCTCCCCTTTTCACTTCCTGGTGTCATAACGCCGGAAACGGCGTTGCCGAATCCACCAACGGCATGATGACACCGTTTGCTCTTAGATTGTGCCACTTTGATGTATTGAATCAGAACACAAACAAACTCTACTCTTGTGAATATTATTTAACCATACGTGCATTGTTTTTCATTTTTTAACTACCAGTAAGTTGGATTAAAACATATTGCATCCTTAATTGTTAATTTAGCGTGCACTTTCCCATAATTTAAGCAGTTTTGCTGGTGACGACGATTATTGGTGGTGATAATAGCGGCCGATGGACTTAAAATGTAAGACTTAACGGATGATCGTTAATTATTTAACGAGAATACCCAAATTCGCAAAAAAATTAAGTTGGGTGCCTTTTTATGCAAGAAAAAAAGTGTGATACTTTGATTGAAAATAGCCCTTAAGTTGAGTACCTTTTTATGTCATTTGTCCTTAACACAAAATCCTTTTAGATACTAATTTCTCATTACAAATCATTAAAGTCAAAAAATAATAACTGTATCATAAATTACAATATAGTTGAAACCTCATGTTTGTCCCTTTATGAAATGAGAATGAAGTAACTATGAAAAAATATATCATGAAAACAAATTTTTAATTGCTCTAAAGTCTAATGTATTCTTTTTTAAGTACTTCAATGCGTAACATCTTAGCCTTTCTATTCTTTGCCATAGCAACAAGTCAATTTCCCTATTCGGTGGCAAGTTCAAGAGTTGATCCTAATTGTTTTCTTGTTTTTAGATTTATCGTCATGACGAATTTAGATTTATTGAAACCAAGTAGAGTTTCTTTGAAACAAATCTTATAAAATATAAGCTATTATTTTATTAGATTATTGGAATGGATTCATTGAAACCAAGTGGAGTCTCTTTGAAACATATCTCATAAAATGCAAGTTGTTATTTTATTAGATAAATGTAACGTGTCCGATAAATTCAAGAATAATTTTTTTGAATCAAGATATTGATAATTATACATGTTATTATTAAATATTATGTTATATACATCACTTTTCTAATTTAGTGAAAGTGTTTGTTTGACTTATCTAGTTTATTTTAAACCGGGTCGGTTAATTATTAACTAGATATAATTCTTGAAATCTTTTGGAGTTTAAAGGTATATCTATAGAAACCTTGTTGAGTTTCTTTAGAAGAATGGATATACTGAAACCTTGTTGAGTTTCTTTAGAAGAATGAATCTACTGAAACCTTGTTGAGTTTCTTTAGAAGAGTGGATCTACTGAAACCTTGTTGAGTTTCAATGTTGAAATTGATCATGTGAAATCGATCTATTAAGATATTCTTAATAGAAATTGACAACATCATATTACATATGTGTTTTTTGATGAAACCATTATGTAATAAACGATATTGTTTAATTATCTAGTCGAAAGACTTCCTTTAAAGTGGTTTAGTATAACGGATCTTACAAAACATTAGTGTTTTAAACAAAATTCAATTAAAATCATTTTTGTTAAGAAACACTATGTGTTTAAGCACGTTGTTAATAGTACCAAATTAGTTTCAAACTAATCATGGTACCTCATATTAACATTTGGAATGTCACGAGTGACATGATAGGATCTGTTTCCGAACCTATTAAAAGGGAGACCGATACTCGAGTTTCGTGTACGGTAGATGCTTTGAAGCATTCAGAAACCTTATGTGCCATAATTATGCGTTATATGGTTTGAATGACATGAAAACTGAGGCCATGAGGGAATCCGACCTTAGTAAAGATAGGTCATTATTTGTGATCCTATGATTCTAGATATATAAATCGCAGATATGGAGAGCTATCCCGACATCTAGCTAGCTCTCTATTTTGCATTCCTAGATCCACTTGAATGATAAGTAGTTTATACTTAAGCACTTAAACGAGTATAAATTGATAAACATAATCAACAACCAACGATAAATTAAGCAATCGAGATAAACAAACCAAACATTAAATTATCATAAACATAGCTAATACCTAATGTATTAGCAAATAACCATTGTATCAAATACAAACGTAATAAACGAACACCCAAGGTAACCTAACCAAGTTAAACGAATGATACCAAAAATCGAACGATTATTAGAGTATAGATGATTAGAAGGGTTTTCCTATGGATTGAAGCACGTTGCTCGACCTTATTTGCTCTTCTTCTCTTTTGAAAATTGACTTTTGTGGTTAGGGTTTCGAAAGTATAGATAGGCACACCCTAAAATTCGTATTTATGGTTTGTATTTATAGGTTTTGGAAAATCATCGATACGCCGTATTGAATGAACTCAGTACGACATATTGGGGGATTAGGGACCACGATTAATATATTCCACAATATTCTTCACTTGATCTTCAATACAGCATATAGACATTTTGGATGTGGCGTATAGGGCTTCAAATCTTCGTGGTAGCTTGTGAAGTGCAGGCACACATACGCCGTATCCTCCTTGTTGGATACGGCGTATTGGTTATCAGAACATTAGTCTTTAGAGTTCTTCGTTTAAGCTCTAAAATGCATGCCTTTTAGCTAAACTTCACAACTTACTCCATAATTACTGCATTTAAAAAGTATAAGCAATTAAGTACCAATTCATGCAATAATTACATAAAACAAGCAATGTAGCTGGGATAAATAATGCTATAAAATAGACGTTATTTGATGTCATCAAAGAAAGTGGTTGCAAATCTAACTTGAACATCCCTGGGGTAATTACATTTGAATTATTCACAGGTTTAGTACAATCAGTTACACTTTTGCCTTTTAGATTTTCAATGTGCTTTTTCAAGTTACTGATTGTTGTGTTTTTAGCTTGTAGCTGAGCTTTCAGTTTGTTTATCTCAAAAAATTAACTAAATTCAGGAGCGTCCTGATTTTCACATGGGTTGTCATTTTGAAAGTTTTCTTGATTTTCACATTATATTAAAAAATATATATATATATATATATATATATATATATATATATATATATATATATATATATATACACACCACACAACACATTAGAGTTAGGATAAAATAAGAAGTTTCTTAAATAAGAAGGATAAGAAGTAAAACTATAACCACATATCCGAGATGCAGACTTAAACTAGATGCATCTCTATAATCTTAGATGCATTATAACGCATCATAATGTGTTTTCTAGCTTTTAATTAGATGCATATACGTATATTAGATGCATTTCATTATTTCTCTTATTTTTGTTCCTCTGCATGTACCGAAATCATGAAATCATTTGCACGTCTACGCATCAAATTAACGTTCGAAACTCAAAATGGTGCATCTAAATGAATAAAAATGCATCTAATGCAAGTCGTTGCATCTCAAATGTGTGATTTTAGTCACTTCTCACCACTTCTTATTTTAATTTACTTCTCACTGGATCCTTACTATATATATATATATATATATATATATATATATATATATATATATATATATATATATATATATATTTTATATATATCCTATATATAATATTTATATATATATATATATATATATATATAACTGAGATCAAATAAGAACTTTTTTAAAGTTGTTAAAATAAGAACCAACCAAAATTTCATATATGGTACTCTCCTTAAAACAAAATAAAAACATAATTAATTGCAACTAAAATTGTTAAAGATTCGTTGAGTTTTCTTTTGTAAATTGAAGAAACCTAGGTGATACACTTTGATTCTACGTGTAATATGTATCATGTTTTGGTATTGTGTACCAAGATATTAACAATATTAGTATATTATGATCATAGCACGATCACACTTGATAATTAGTTAATTAACTGATTAGTTTTATTTTGTCATAACAAATCTGATTGTTAATACTCAAAACAATAGCTCATAGCATCAACCTAAAAGGCCACATGTAAAGTATATATTGTATCAATTATTATATAGACAACTACACACACACACACACACACACACACACACACACACACACACACATATATATATATATATATATATATATATATATATATATATATATACTAGTTGCAAAACCCGCCCGATGGGCGGGTATGACTTGTGATTATTGTTTTCATTTTTATTTTTGGCTAAATACTTTTTTAAGAATTTATTTATAGAGTTAATATTTGTTTTGTGAGTGGCGTGAAAAATTAATTAATGGTTAATGAATTATGAACAATGTAAAATTTCTATAGAGTGAATAACGAACAAAAAGGAATGAACGGTAATCCGCTAAGATGAAATAAAATGAATGTATATTCCTTTTTGGAAAAATCTAGCTACGAATGTAGTGTGTGATTGTTGGCTCGGAAAGGAGTAGACGATATGCAATGTGAAAACTAACACTTTTGGGAAAAAGAATTAATAAAGTTGGTAAATGAACAACTTAGTGCATACAAATATGTTTTTTTAATTAAGGAAACGGTTAATGAATTACGAACATCGTAAAATATTTATAAAGTGAATAAAGAACAAAAAAGAAATGAATGGTCATTAAGTAAGAGGAAATAAAACTTAATAATTTATCCGCCATTACAAAGTATATGTTTTTAGTTCAAATGCGAAATAAAGTTTCTTTATTTTTGTCTAAATGCTTATCATTTATGCATATTCAAAGTAGATTACAACAGCGCAAAGAACTTCATCTTTGTGTTTCTAGCATAAATCATTATACTTGGTCAGTGAAAGTGTTTCATAACCATAATGGTACATCGCATCCATATAAAAAAATAAAAGCATTTTCTCAAGACATAGAAAACATTGCTACTATAAGTTGTACTTGTTAATATAAATCATACATGTACAACAAAGATATCATAATGTGAACACATTATATCCCCATGAAAATAGTTGAGGTAAAACACATGATCGAGTAAAGTATAAAAAACCTGGAGTGTACTAATTGCAAACAGTTGGGGTAAAAGTTGCTTCTGATAGGGATCCAAGAAGCCATATAGCTTTTATGCACTGTAATGGTGTATTAAGTTAATGCTTAAGGTGGAAAGATGAGCCAAGAAGATTCTGGGTCAAAAAGGTCTAATCCGATGATACCCAAACTTAGATATGTTTTAACATGCTAGCTAACCAACCAACACACAGACTTTGACACTCGTGAATATCTTCAAAAGTAGATCGAGGCTAGTAGGTTTAGCTAATTAATGAACAATTAATAAAACAGAACTGTATTGTAGTCCTCGAGAAATTCAAATGCGTCTTAATGATTTAACATATATAGTTGACTATACAAAAAAATCCTAGATAAAACACGTTTCTATTAAGAAATTTTAAAAGTGAATCTTCCTTAATACCAAAGAAATCATAGTTCAAGGAAATTATACCATTTCTTAGATGTTCGAGAGAAGTGTATGAAAGGTTTGTGCTATAACCTGTTCCATGTCTGCTATTTTTCATCAATCT